>CAWUFW010022574.1:16552-92466 GCA_963921515.1 Calotriton arnoldi
ACGACCCCCTACACTGCCTGAGCACCACTACACTGCCCTAAACCCTGAAACACCAGCCCCAGCACAACCCCCTACACTGCCCGAACACCACTGCACTGCCCTAAACCCTGAAACACCACCCCGTGCACGACCCCCTACACTGCCCGAACACCACTGCACTGCCCTAAACCCTGAAACACCACCCCCAGCACGACACCCTACACTGCCCTAACACCACTGCACTGCCTTAAACCCTGAAACATCACCCCCAGCAAGACCCCCTACACTGCCCGAACACCACTGCCCTAAACCCTGAAACACCACCCCCAGCAAGACCCCCTACACTGCCCGAACACCACTGCACTGCCGTAAACCCTGAAACACCAGCCCCAGCACGACCCCCTACATTGCCCGAACACTACTGCACTGCCCTAAACCCTGAAACACCACCCCCTGCATGACCCACTACACTGCCTGAACACCACTGCACTGCCCTAAACCCTGAAACACCATTCCCCCTGCACGACCCCCTACTCTGCACGAACACTACTGCACTGGCCTAAACCCTGAAACACCATCCCCAGCACGACCCCTACACTGCACGAACACCCCTGCACTGCCCTAAACCCTGAAACACTACCCCCAGCAAGACCCCCTACACTGCCCGAACACCACTGCACTGCCCTAAACCCTGAAACATCACCCCCAGCAAGACCCCCTACACTGCCCGAACACCACTGCCCTAAACCCTGAAACACCACCCCCAGCAAGACCCCCTACACTGCCCGAACACCACTGCACTGCCCTAAACCCTGAAACACCAGCCCCAGCACGACCCCCTACATTGCCCGAACACGACTGCACTGCCCTAAACCCTGAAACACCACCCCCTGCACGACCCCCTACACTGCCCGAACACCATTGCACTGCCCTAAACCCTGAAACACCACCCCTGCACGACCCCCTACACTGCCCGAACACTACTGCACTGCCCTAAACCCTGAAACACCGCCCCCAGCATGACCCCCTACACTGCACGAACACTACTGCACTGCCCTAAACCTTGAAACACCAGCCCCAGCAAGACCCCTACACTGCCCAAACACCACTGCACTGCCCTAAACCCTGAAACATCACCCCCAGCAAGACCCCCTACACTGCCCGAACACCACTGCCCTAAACCCTGAAACACCACCCCCAGCAAGACCCCCTACACTGCCCGAACAACACTGCAGTGCCCTAAACCCTAAAACACCACCCGCAGCACGACCCCCTACACTGCCCGAACACCACTGCTCTGCCCAAAACCCTGAAACACCAGCCCCAGCACGACCCCCTACACTGCCCGAACACCACTGCACTGCCCTAAACCCTGAAACACCACCCCCAGCACGACCCCCTACACTGCCCGAACACCACTGCACTGCCCTAAACCCTGAAACACCACCCCCAGCACGACCGCCTACACTGCCTGAAAACCACTGCACTGCCCTACACCCTGAAACACCAGCCCCAGCACGACCCCCTACACTGCCCGAACACCACTGCACTGCCCTAAACCCTCAAACACCAGCCCCAGCACGACCCCCTACACTGCCCGAACACCACTGCACTACCCTAAACCCTGAAACACCAGCCCCAGCAAGACCCCATACACTGCCCGAACACCACTGCACTGCCCAAAACCCTGAAACACCAGCCCCAGCAAGACCCCCTACACTGCCCGAACACCACTGCACTGCCCTAAACCCTGAAACACCACCCCCAGCAAGACCCCCTACACTGCCCGAACACCACTGCGCTGACCTAAATGCTGAAACATCAGCCCCAGCAAGACCCCCTACACTGCGCGAACACCATTGCACTGCCCTAAACCCTGAAACACCACCACCAGCAAGACCCCCTACACTGCCCGAACACCACTGCACTAAACCCGGAAACACCAGCCCCAGCAAGACCACCTACACTGCCCGAACACCACTGCACTGCCCTAAACCCTGAAACACCACCCCCAGCACGACCCCTACACTGCCCGAACACCACTGCACTGCCCTAAACCCTGAAACACCACCCCCTGCACGACCCCCTACACTGCCCGAACAACACTGCACTGCCCTAAACCCTAAAACTCTACCCCCAGCATGACCCCCTACACTGCCCGAACACCACTGCACTGCCCTAAACCCTGACTCACCACCCCCCTGCACGACCCACTACACTGCCTGAACACCACTACACTGCCCTAAACCCAGAAACACCACCCCCAGCACGACCCCCTACACTGCCCAAACACCACTGCACTGCCCTAAACCCTGAAACAGCACCCCCAGCATGACCCCCTACACTGCCCGAACACCACTGCACTGCCATAAACCCTGAAACACCAGCCCCTGCACGACCCCCTACACTGCCCGAACACCACTGCACTGCCCTAAACCCTGAAACACCATTCCCCCTGCACGACCCCCTACTCTGCCCGAACACTACTGCACTGGCCTAAACCCTGAAACACCATCCCCAGCACGACCCCCTACACTGCACTGAACACCCCTGCACTGCCCTAAACCCTGAAACACTACCCCCAGCAAGACCCCCTACACTGCCCGAACACCACTGCACTGCCCTAAACCCTGAAACATCACCCCCAGCACGACCCCCTACACTGCCCGAACACCACTGCCCTAAACCCTGAAACACCACCCCCAGCAAGACCCCCTACACTGCCCGAATACCACTGCACTGCCCTAAAGCCTGAAACACCACCTCCAACACAACCCCCTACACTGCCTGAACACCATTGCTCTGCCCTAAACCCTGAAACACTGCCCCCAGGAAGACCCCCTACACTGCCCGAACACCACTGCACTGCCCTAAACCCTGAAACATCACCCCCAGCAAGACCCCCTACACTGCCCGAACACCACTGCCCTAAACCCTGAAACACCACCCCCAGCACGACCCCCTACACTGCTCGAACACCACTGCACTGCCCTAAACCCTGAAACACCACCCCCAGCACGACCCCCTACACTGCCCGAACACCACTGCTCTGCCCAAAACACTGAAACACCAGCCCCAGCATGACCCCCTACACTGCCCGAACACCACTGCACTGCCCTAAACCCTGAAACACCAGCCCCAGCACGAACCCCTACACTGCCCGAACACCACTGCACTACCCTAAACCCAGAAACACCACCCCCAGCACGACCCCCTACACTGCCCGAGCACCACTGCCTGCACTGCCCTAAACCCTGAAACCCCAGCCCCAGCACGACCCCTACACTGCCTGAACACTACTGCACTGCCCTAAACCATGAAACACCATCCCCAGCACGACCCCCTACACTGCCCGAACACCACTGCACTGACCTAAACCCTGAAACACCAGCCCCAGCACGACCCCTACACTGCCCGAACACCAATGCACTACCCTAAACCCATAAACACCACCCCAGCACGACCCCCTACACTGCCTGAGCACCACTGCACTGCCCTAAACCCTGAAACACCAGCCCCAGCATGACCCCTACACTGCCCGAACACCACTGCACTGCCCTAAACCCTGAAACACCAGCCCCAGCACGACTACCTACACTGCACGAACACCACTGCACTGCCCTAAACCCTGAAACACCAGCCCCAGCATGACCCCCTACACTGCCCGAACACCACTGCACTGCCCTAAACCGTGAAACACTAGCCCCAGCACGACCCCCTACACTGCCAGAACACCATTGCACTGCCCTAAACCCTGAAACACCAGCCCCAGCACAACCCCCTACAC
The DNA here is from genome assembly GCA_963921515.1 of Calotriton arnoldi. NCBI lineage: Eukaryota > Metazoa > Chordata > Amphibia > Caudata > Salamandridae > Calotriton > Calotriton arnoldi. Next base: position 20,319 of record CAWUFW010022574.1, read on the forward strand.
TGCCCGAACACCACTGCACTGCCCTAAACCCTGAAACACCACCCCGTGCACGACCCCCTACACTGCCCGAACACCACTGCACTGCCCTAAACCCTGAAACACCACCCCCAGCACGACACCCTACACTGCCCTAACACCACTGCACTGCCTTAAACCCTGAAACATCACCCCCAGCAAGACCCCCTACACTGCCCGAACACCACTGCCCTAAACCCTGAAACACCACCCCCAGCAAGACCCCCTACACTGCCCGAACACCACTGCACTGCCGTAAACCCTGAAACACCAGCCCCAGCACGACCCCCTACATTGCCCGAACACTACTGCACTGCCCTAAACCCTGAAACACCACCCCCTGCATGACCCACTACACTGCCTGAACACCACTGCACTGCCCTAAACCCTGAAACACCATTCCCCCTGCACGACCCCCTACTCTGCACCGAACACTACTGCACTGGCCTAAACCCTGAAACACCATCCCCAGCACGACCCCCTACACTGCACGAACACCCCTGCACTGCCCTAAACCCTGAAACACTACCCCCAGCAAGACCCCTACACTGCCCGAACACCACTGCACTGCCCTAAACCCTGAAACATCACCCCCAGCAAGACCCCCTACACTGCCCGAACACCACTGCCCTAAACCCTGAAACACCACCCCCAGCAAGACCCCCTACACTGCCCGAACACCACTGCACTGCCCTAAACCCTGAAACACCAGCCCCAGCACGACCCCCTACATTGCCCGAACACGACTGCACTGCCCTAAACCCTGAAACACCACCCCCTGCATGACCCACTACACTGCCCGAACACCACTGCACTGCCCTAAACCCTGAAACACCACCCCCAGCACGACCCCCTACACTGCCCGAAGACCATTGCACTGCCCTAAACCCTGAAACACCACCCCCTGCACGACCCCCTACACTGCCCGAACACTACTGCACTGCCCTAAACCCTGAAACACCGCCCCCAGCATGACCCCCTACACTGCACGAACACTACTGCACTGCCCTAAACCCTGAAACACTACCCCCAGCAAGACCCCTACACTGCCCGAACACCACTGCACTGCCCTAAACCCTGAAACATCACCCCCAGCAAGACCCCCTACACTGCCCGAACACCACTGCCCTAAACCCTGAAACACCACCCCCAGCAAGACCCCCTACACTGCCCGAACAACACTGCAGTGCCCTAAACCCTAAAACACCACCCCCAGCACGACCCCCTACACTGCCCGAACACCACTGCCTGCCCAAAACCCTGAAACACCAGCCCCAGCACGACCCCCTGCACTGCCCGAACACCACTGCACTGCCCTAAACCCTGAAACACCACCCCCAGCACGACCCCCTACACTGCCCGAACACCACTGCACTGCCCTAAACCCTGAAACACCACCCCCAGCACGACCGCCTACACTACCTGAAAACCACTGCACTGCCCTAAACCCTGAAACACCAGCCCCAGCACGACCCCCTTCACTGCCCGAACACCACTGCACTGCCCTAAACCCTCAAACACCAGCCCCAGCATGACCCCCTACGCTGCCCGAACACCACTGCACTACCCTAAACCCTGAAACACCAGCCCCAGCAAGACCCCCTACACTGCCCGAACACCACTGCACTGCCCTAAACCCTGAAACACCACCCCCAGCAAGTCCCCTACACTGCCCGAACACCACTGCGCTGCCCTAAACGCTGAAACATCAGCCCCAGCAAAACCCCCTACACTGCGCGAACACCATTGCACTGCCCTAAACACTGAAACACCACCCCCAGCAAGACCCCCTACACTGCCCGAACACCACTGCACTAAACCCGGAAACACCAGCCCCAGCAAGACCACCTACACTGCCCGAACACCACTGCACTACCCTAAACCCTAAAACACTACCTCCTACACTACACAAAGACCACTGCACTACCCTAAACCCTAAAACAATACCCCCAGCACGAACCCCTACACTACCCAAACACCACTGCACTACCCTAAACCCTAAAACACTACCCCCAGCAGTACCCCTACACTACCCAAACACCATTGCACTACCCTAAACCCTAAAACACTACCCCCAGCAGTACCCCCTACACTACCCAAACACCACTGCACTACCCTAAACCCTAAACCACTACCCCCAGCACGACCCCCTACACTACCCAAACACCACTGCACTACCCTAAACCCTAAAACACTACCCCCAGCACAACCCCCTACACTACCCAAACACCACTGTAATACCCTAAACCCTAAAACACTCCCCCAGCACGACTCCCTACACTATCCAAACACCACTGCACTACCCTAAACCCTAAATCTACCCCCAGCATGACCCCCTACACTGCCCAAACACCACTGCACTACCCTAAACCCTGAAACACCAGCCCCAGCACGAACCCCTACACTGCCCGAACACCACTGCACTACCCTAAACCCAGAAACACCACCCCCAGCACGACCCCTACACTGCCCGAGCACCACTGCCTGCACTGCCCTAAACCCTGAAACACCAGCCCCAGCACGACCCCTACACTGCCTGAACACTACTGCACTGCCCTAAACCATGAAACACCATCCCCAGCACGACCCCCTACACTGCCCGAACACCACTGCACTGACCTAAACCCTGAAACACCAGCCCCAGCACGACCCCCTACACTGCCCGAACACCACTGCACTACCCTAAACCCATAAACACCACCCCCAGCACGACCCCCTACACTGCCTGAGCACCACTGCACTGCCCTAAACCCTGAAACACCAGCCCCAGCATGACCCCCTACAGTGCCCGAACACCACTGCTCTGCCCTAAACCCTGAAACACCAGCCCCAGCACGACCACCTACACTGCACGAACACCACTGCACTGCCCTAAACCCTGAAACACCAGCCCCAGCATGACCCCTACACTGCCCGAACACCACTGCACTGCCCTAAACCGTGAAACACTAGCCCCAGCACGACCCCCTACACTGCCAGAACACCATTGCACTGCCCTAAACCCTGAAACACCAGCCCCAGCACAACCCCCTACACTGCCCGAACACCACTGCACTGCCCTAAACCCTGAAACACCACCCCGTGCACGACCCCCTACACTGCCCGAACACCACTGCACTGCCCTAAACCCTGAAACACCACCCCCAGCACGACACCCTACACTGCCCTAACACCACTGCACTGCCTTAAACCCTGAAACATCACCCCCAGCAAGACCCCTACACTGCCCGAACACCACTGCCCTAAACCCTGAAACACCCCCCCAGCAAGACCCCCTACACTGCCCGAACACCACTGCACTGCCGTAAACCCTGAAACACCAGCCCCAGCACGACCCCCTACATTGCCCGAACACTACTGCACTGCCCTAAACCCTGAAACACCACCCCTGCATGACCCACTACACTGCCTGAACACCACTGCACTGCCCTAAACCCTGAAACACCATTCCCCCTGCACGACCCCCTACTCTGCCCGAACACTACTGCACTGGCCTAAACCCTGAAACACCATCCCCAGCACGACCCCCTACACTGCACGAACACCCCTGCACTGCCCTAAACCCTGAAACACTACCCCCAGCAAGACCCCCTACACTGCCCGAACACCACTGCACTGCCCTAAACCCTGAAACATCACCCCCAGCAAGACCCCCTACACTGCCCGAACACCACTGCCCTAAACCCTGAAACACCACCCCCAGCAAGACCCCCTACACTGCCCGAACACCACTGCACTGCCCTAAACCCTGAAACACCAGCCCCAGCACGACCCCCTACATTGCCCGAACACGACTGCACTGCCCTAAACCCTGAAACACCACCCCCTGCATGACCCACTACACTGCCCGAACACCACTGCACTGCCCTAAACCCTGAAACACCACCCCCAGCACGACCCCCTACACTGCCCGAAGACCATTGCACTGCCCTAAACCCTGAAACACCACCCCCTGCACGACCCCCTACACTGCCCGAACACTACTGCACTGCCCTAAACCCTGAAACACCGCCCCCAGCATGACCCCTACACTGCACGAACAGTACTGCACTGCCCTAAACCCTGAAACACTACCCCCAGCAAGACCCCCTACACTGCCCGAACACCACTGCACTGCCCTAAACCCTGAAACATCACCCCCAGCAAGACCCCCTACACTGCCCGAACACCACTGCCCTAAACCCTGAAACACCACCCCCAGCAAGACCCCCTACACTGCCCGAACAACACTGCAGTGCCCTAAACCCTAAAACACCACCCCCAGCACGACCCCCTACACTGCCCGAACACCACTGCCTGCCCAAAACCCTGAAACACCAGCCCCAGCACGACCCCCTGCACTGCCCGAACACCACTGCACTGCCCTAAACCCTGAAACACCACCCCCAGCACGACCCCTACACTGCCCGAACACCACTGCACTGCCCTAAACCCTGAAACACCACCCCCAGCACGACCGCCTACACTACCTGAAAACCACTGCACTGCCCTAAACCCTGAAACACCAGCCCCAGCACGACCCCCTACACTGCCCGAACACCACTGCACTGCCCTAAACCCTCAAACACCAGCCCCAGCACGACCCCCTACACTGCCCGAACACCACTGCACTACCCTAAACCCTGAAACACCAGCCCCAGCAGGACCCCCTACACTGCCCAAACACCACTGCACTGCCCTAAACCCTGAAACACCACCCCCAGCAAGACCCCCTACACTGCCCGAACACCACTGCGCTGCCCTAAACGCTGAAACATCAGCCCCAGCAAAACCCCCTACACTGCGCGAACACCATTGCACTGCCCTAAACACTGAAACACCACCCCCAGCAAGACCCCCTACACTGCCCGAACACCACTGCACTAAACCCGGAAACACCAGCCCCAGCAAGACCACCTACACTGCCCGAACACCACTGCACTGCCCAAAACCCTAAAACACTACCCCCTACACTACACAAACACCACTGCACTACCCTAAACCCTAAAACAATACCCCCAGCACGAACCCCTACACTACCCAAACACCACTGCACTACCCTAAACCCTAAAACACTACCCCCAGCAGTACCCCCTACACTACCCAAACACCATTGCACTACCCTAAACCCTAAAACACTACCCCCAGCAGTACCCCCTACACTACCCAAACACCACTGCACTACCCTAAACCCTAAACCACTACCCCAGCACGACCCCCTACACTACCCAAACACCACTGCACTACCCTAAACCCTAAAACACTACCCCCAGCACAACCCCTACACTACCCAAACACCACTGTAATACCCTAAACCCTAAAACACTCCCCCAGCACGACTCCCTACACTATCCAAACACCACTGCACTACCCTAAACCCTAAATCTACCCCCAGCATGACCCCCTACACTACACAAACACCACTGCACTACCCTAAACCCTAAAACACTACCCCCAGCACGACCCCCTTCACTACCTAAACACAACTACACAATTTGTTACAGGTATTGCAACGCAGGCCTGTGGTGCTTACTGGAAGTACTTGGTGGGCTAGTTGGGCCCCAGGGACCCTCAGGATTCAAGGTGACCTAATCCCCCAACTTAAAACGTGCCACGGGCGCGTTTGCACAGTGGTGAAGGGAGGGGGCGGGGCCTCAGGTGACATGTGCGCAAACACGCCCCCTTGAATCCTGAGGGACCCTGGGGGCCAACTAGCCAACCAGGTACCTTCAGTAAGCACAACAGAGTTGCGTTGCAGAGAGGTGAAAAAGGTGCGTGGCCTCGGAACGCCTCTCTGCAACTCAGCTCTGTGGTCCTAACTGTAGGTACCTGGGGGGCTAGTTGGGCCCCAGGGACCCTCAGGATTCAAGGGGACTTAATCCCGCAACTTAAAACGCGCCACGGGGCGCGTTTGCACACGCGTTTTAAGAGGTAGTTTTAATCCCCCTGCCCTATTATGTACTAGGGACTTACAGAGGAGGTCATGCTAATCACAGGGGTACCCCAACGAATAGTGTTCCCTTGTGTATGTAGGTGTTTTCACTGTATTCTAAGTGTCTTTTAGCATAGCACTGACTCTGGTTAGTCAGAGTCAGTTACCACCAGTACCCGTCTGAAAAAGTTGTGGGCACAGGATGATTTTGCAACATGGCCTCTTTCTGCTCCTCTGTTGGTTCTTTCTGCACATCTTTTGCTTCTTCCTGCACTTTTCTTCGTCTTTGTGGACTTCTGTTGCTTCTTTCTGCATTTCTTTTGCTTCTTTCTGCGCGTTTTTCTTCTTTCTTCACATGTCCTACCTCTGTAGGCATAGTTAGAAACTAGCATTTAAAAAACCTTTGAAATTCACTTAAAAAATCATAGGTTACGTTATAGTTAGAAATTAGTATTTAAAAAACCTTTGAAATTCACTGAAAAAACCATAGGTTTCAGACACGTTATAGTTAGAAATTAGCATTTAAAAAACCTTTGAAATTCACTGAAAAAACCATAGGTTTTAGGGACAGTTATAGTTAGTTGGACATTTCACTCGTACAAAACCATAGAAATTCCCCGTTATAGTTAGTTCAGCTAACTATAACTCGCGCCTTCGCAATGCACTGCTGATGACGTCACATATTACATCACTCATGACATGGTCAGTGACATCACTGATGACATCACTGATGACATCTCAAATGACATCACTGATGACATCATCCATGTGATAATTTCATGCATCTTATCACACCCTAATATAGCTTTTGATACACCCACTCTAAATTACAGACTGCCATTCTCAAAACCATACACACTCCAATACCAATAACTACATACCCACTCACTGATTCTTAGGTCTACACACACACATCTACTCACTCACCCGTACAGTCACTCATACTTACAGTCACTCAGTACAGGACTATCATATGCACTCATACACCTATATAAACACTCACACACCACCACTCATCCATAGAGGTACTCACACACCTAGTCAGTCATGCAAAAAATTAATCACACACCCATTTACTCACCTATACAGTTATACACACACCAGCTCACTTACTCATACAAATACTAGCACATTCTTACGCTCTTATACAATAACTGATACAAGCACACACGCATCCATACAGCCACTCTCACAATCACACACTCTCACTTATAGCCATTTAAATACTCTAACACACATATATACTGCCTTTTACATATGTAGTTACTCGCACATGTACCACTGAGATATACATTCACTCACTAACACACCCATACACACACTCACCCACCCAAGCAGTCCATCACAGATCCACTCTTGAAATCATGCACCCAGTGAATCACCCACTCACACATCTATGTACAGAGTCACACACACCCCACCCACACAAACACTCAGGCAGCCATACAGATACTCAGAGAACCAATCAATAACCCATATAGACACTCATGTAGCTATTCGCAAATCCATGCATCCACTTACACACCAACAAACAGACGGATACAGACATTCACACAGTTTAGTCACTAACCCATGCATTCAGTAAGATACGTTTAATCACTCACTTGTAGAGTCAGTCACGCACGTACTAAATCATCCATTCAGACACTTAAACACCCACTCATTCTTCAATACGCCTTTCCCTATATATATTAAACATATTTAAACTTTACAGAAACACACAGTCACTGGATGATGTCATCAGTGATTTCATTTGAGATGTCATCAGTGATGTCATCAGTGATGTCACTGACCATGTCATGAGTGATGTAATATGTGACGTCATCAGCAGTGCATTGCGGGGCGCGAGTTATAGTTAGCTGAACTAACTATAACGGGGAATTTCTATGGTTTTGTACGAGTGAAATGTCCAACTAACTATAATGTCCCTAAAACCTATGGTTTTTTCAGTGAATTTCAAAGGTTTTTTAAATGCTAATTTCTAACTATAACGTGTCTGAAACCTATGGTTTTTTCAGTGAATATATATATATATATATATATATATATATACATATATATTAACAGATATCTATTAAAAAATATACTAAAGTCTGGAAATCCGGGGCTAAAACCATGTGGCGGTCCTGGACAGGCTCCGGTAGCCCACAATATTCAATCACCGCAATTTCCCATGTCAAGAAATTACCAGGACTCTTCGGGATGCTTCACTCGTTTATTTACAAGAAACGCCTCTACACCAACGTGTTTCAGCTTTCGCCTTGATTACGGTGTGGTTCGAGGACTGTCTATCCCATTTACATACACACATAAAATCATCAACATTGACATAAGACTACCAAAGTGCTCAGTGCGAGAGTAGCAGAACATGATCATCGCCATCTTGCTCTGTATCATGAACATATCTCACAGAGTTAAAAGCTGTGAAAATACATGATGTGCCACTTAACAATTAGTATATTGTGTATTCAAACTAAAAATAAACAATTTCTGTTCAATACATATAGAAAGAGACACCAAATTAATGTTACTAGAGATGTCAATATAATTAAGCGAGCAGCATAATTCAATGATAACTTCATTAAAAGTGTAGCAACAAATCGTCAGTGTAGATTTTGTAATCTTTCACTGAAATCACATACAATATTTATTAATTCAGGCTACACTGCTCCCTAATACCATGTGGCACTCTCAACCAATCAATGCCATTGTCTCTTCCACATTCCACCCTCTACCTGCTAGCCCATGTGGGCTTTACATGGAAAACAATCTTATTTCACATCATAGCACAGTAGATCAATTTGGCAAAATATTCATAATAACATTTCATGATATGCATGCTAGAGAGTGCGTAACAAATTACTCAGTTGTCAAGAACTGCACAACATCGCATTTACTATCTGCCATGCTTATTAATTCTGTATCTCCCCAATAAGCTTGCGAAGTCTCAGTTCCTAACTTGGCTGAAAAGATGGTCCCACTGATACAAGTTTGGTGCTCTTCTTGCTACTCTCCATAACCCAACAGTGCTCAATACCTGTGTGCGCAAAATAAAATAAAGTAGATATACATTAGAATTACATCTAATGGACAAGTTCACCTAAAAATCACATTCCTGTTCTTGTGTAAAACTCAAAAGAGATAAGAATTAAAAACCATGTTTAAAAACAGAATGCTGAACAGCTTTTCATCCCATACTTCAGACGGTGCTCTTTCCTCGGGCATCATAGATGTCCCATGCAATAAATTCCATTGGAACTAGGTGCCCACAACGATTTTATGTCTACCCCAAATGCACGGATAGCTCTTCACTTGAATTTAAACCTTTGGGTGTCAGTGTCTCAAAATCGATTATGAATTTGGATTCAAGGATCTTAAGTTGGCATTCTCTGTCTCATCCCCTTTCCTGAGATTTTACTGCATCCAGTACCATGAAGGTCCGAACTTTTCGTTTTGATAATGTACTTCTTTAAAATGACGAGCCACTGGGTAGTGTTCATCATTCCTTTTATAGCTCGCTTGTGACCCAACCCTCTCTTATTAGCTTTATATATGGTACTTCCTATGTAGTACTTGTCACAAGGGCAAATGAGACAATAAATGCAGAATTCTGTATTACAATCAATATTTATATATGTAAATATATATATATATATACCAAAAACATAAAAGGGCCGATTGCGATGTCAGTTGGAAAGCCTCCAACCGCTCGTCGGAAGCTTTCTGACCGTGGTCTGAGGCTTTCCGACTGACACGGTTGGTTTGCAGTCCTACCGCCCGATTACGATGGCAGTGGTCAGAACGTAAACCGGCCGGTCATTCTGGTGCGGTTCTCACCAGCTCTCGGAGTCTTCTGGCCAGTCATAACCACACCGTAATCCCTATGGACGGCGTTTCCGCCATCAGGATCACAATGTCGGTTTCTCCCAGACTTTCTGTCATGGAAAGGCGGTCGGAAAGCGACTTTGGGGGCACCTAGCAGGGCCCCTTTGCCACCGCGGTCTACGGTTGGCATCAAGGGGGTACCTAAGGTACCTCCCCTGTGAAACTCTGCACTGGGTGGCAAGCACCATGGGGTGCCTGCCACAGAGTTCAGGGTTTTACACACACACACTGTAGTATCCTGATGTTATGGATTGCCTCTCCCATGATTCCCTGTCCCTGGCTGCTCAGCCTGTGTGAGTGTTCTGAATGGAATGTTTGGTGTGTGGGCTATGAGTGGAATGCTTGGGTGACTGAATGAGGGATGACAGTTGATGGATGGGGCTGACCAGCTAGCAGGCTGCTCCCGGTGGGGTTGCTGTAGCATTATACCTGGATTTGTTCTACCTGTTTACCTGCCTACCTGTTACCTGAATAAACCTACGTTGACTTCATATCTCCAGTGTGGTCCCTGATTACTACACACACCCATTTCTCTATAGGAGCCTGTATTACAGCTGGTTTACAGCCATGACTCAAGCTCCTATAGAGAAAAGTGAGTATGCAGTCAAACTGTTCGTTTGCATCGTAATCAGGCGATCGGAACCGTCGACCGGCGGTCATTCGGTCCCAAGTCCAAGACGGTGTCAGCCATAGGCAACTCCGACCGACATCGTAATAAGCCCCAAAATATTTAAAAAGCAAAAAAAAAGTAAACATCAGACATGTTTTACAATTGAATAAAAATAATTTGCAAACAAAAAACTTTAAAAATTATAAATATTATTATTCTAAATAAACAAAAACATAATTATATAAATTAAAACAATATAAAATAAATTATTGCAAATTTAAATGAATACATAGAAATTTCCTACTACAATTGAAACAAAAATAAAGAAATTCATATACTGATAATATATACAATTTACTACTCCCACCTCACACTACACAACAGTAATACAATTGTTGCATCACACAAAAGTAAAATGTACTACTCTCACTACAATAAATACAAAATTAGATAAAATATTATATTGCAGAGTACTAAAATTTACTATCCCCACTATAATTAATACAACACTAGTAAAAATCTTAGATTGCAGAGAAATAAAATGTAATATTCCCACTCTAATAACTGCAACAGTAGGGAAAGTGTTGGATTGAAGGAGGGATACAATATACTATTCCCACTCCAGTGAGTGCAACAGTAGGGAAAGTGTTGAATTGCGGAGGGGTAAAATGTTATATTCCCACTCCAGTCAGTACAAAAGAAAGGAATGTGTTGGATTGTTGAGGGGCAACATTTACTATTCCTACTCCAGTCAGTGAAACAGTAGGGAAAGTGTTGGATTGCGGACGGAAAAATTTAATATTCCTACTGCAGTCAGTACTACATTAGAACAAATTCTCAAGAAAGCAATAACATAACCATTTCCTCAATAATTCAGGTTTGTGATGTATTTACTGGAATTATCACAAGGAGGCTGGCAAGAATTAAAAGAACCCTTCACCCTAATTAATCAGGGCTTTTGATGGGCAGACAGGCAGCAGATAACCCCAGGCTGCTATGACATATTTTGAATGTTTCCAGTCTAGTTCTGTCATAACCTGTCTGTTGTCTTAGGTGCCAAGAAAGACTTTGAGAGAGTTTTGTTGTTACTTTTCTCATGCCATGTACTGCATGGAATTTGGAGGCAGCTTCATGACTCTTGAGCCCTGAGGCTTACATTTATATTAAATGGCACAATATTGCAGATGTTTCAGCTGTTCAGGCAGATGCAGCAAGGCTGTGCCATCACTTTTGGTGTACTCCATTGCTTTAGAACCCCTTTTGAAAGGACCTATATAGGTCATGGGGATCTTCAGTAATAGGGTAGGGTTACTCATTGTGTAATTTTCAGCATATCCTTATGATGCATTGATTTATAACAGTGACCCAGACAGCTCTCTTCTGGCCATTTTAAACATGAACAACAATTACTCTGTATTATCAGAATATTCAATGAATGAAAGTAAGACTGAATTGTTTCTTTTAAATTATTTGTGTTGTCTGTGTGATATTAGGATTCTATAATTGAAATGTTTCACATCATTTAAATCGTTTAATAAATACGAAGAGTTAAGCAAGAAAATGCACACTTTCTAAAGGTGGCATTTTCAAACACGAAACTTAAAAACCAATTTCACCACAAGATGTACTTTTAAATTTTGTGTTCAGAGACCCCAAACTCCAAATCTCTATCAGCTTCCAAAGGAAATTACACTCAAAAGATATGCAATCCCCATGTTACCCTATGGGTGAGATAGTCCTTGCAACAGTGAAAAATGTAATTAGCAGTATTTTGCTATTAGGGAATGTAAAACACAAAAGCACATGTCCTATCTTTTAAACAAACTGAACCCTGCCCATGGAGCTGCCTTGGGCCTACCTTAGGGGTGACTTACCTGTAGTGAAACGGAACGCTTGGGCCTGGCAAGTGGGTGCGCTTGTTAGGTCGATATGGCAGTTTAAAACTGCACTCACAGACACTGCAGTGGCGGATCTGAGACATGTTTGCAGCCTACTCATCTGGGTGGCACAGTCAGTGCTGCAGGCCCGCTAGTAGCATTTAATTTACAGGCCCTGGGCACCGCTGGTGTATTTGACTAGGGACTTCATAGTAAATCAGATAAGCCAATCATGGATAAACCAATCACCATTACAATTTAGACTAAGAGCATATGCACTTTAGCACTGGTCAGCAGTGGTAAAGTGCCCGAAGTCCTAAAGCCAACATAAACAGTTCAGAAAAAATAGAAGGTAGAAGGCAAAAAGTTTGGGGATAACCCTGCCAAAAGAGCCAGGTCCAACGCCTTGGCACTGACATTGCTCATTCTTTTCAGGAGATGGTTCCTTTAAACAGTAACAGGTGCTAGACTTAGTTAAATCTCTCTTTTCAAGGCTGGCTTCAGCTATTTCTGTCTTTATAGGGTCAATTTGAAGAATTTGAATCAGTTATAATGTCCATAGCCCCCAAGGTTCCCCATATGCTACTATTATCTTTTGTAGCTTAGCTCTTCTATCTGCCAAACCCTCAAAACCCCAATCTCAATAAGCTCATAACCATCCCCATATTGCACTAGCCAAATTTAAAAAGCTAAAGATAAATGTGGCCTTGGCATTTCTGACTTCAAATCTTACCATGATTATTTTCTAATAAGAAACCATTTAAAATGGTTACAAGAGCAGGTAGAAAAGTTTAACACTGCATTGTGAGAAGTGGCAGAGAAAGGGCAAATATTCACTATGCAGTCTTGTTGTCTGTTAATAACGGACTCACATCTGGATTCTGAGATCCCTATTTTAGCATTTGCAAATTGTGCCCTAGATAAGCTAGAAACCAAACTAAAGACAAATTGTTTGCTTCTATGCGGTTTAACAATTTTCGGTCCCCATTAAAAAGGAGACCACTTTTCTGGAAAGATTAGGCAAATGGGTCTCTTTCATAATATACATAGTAGATTGAGCGTTTTTTTCCTTAACCCTTTCGCTTTGCTCCCAGTGCTAAGTTTTTTTTTTTACTCTTTGGGTTAGTTTGCTCTTAGGCCTCCACAACTTTTTGTCCAATTAAGATATCCATGCCGAAGTTGCGTCCTTTTTTCCCACATCCTGGGGATTTTAAAAATACCCAGGGTTTATGAATTTTTCTGGAGGGTACAAAGAAAATAGCTAAATTGTGGGTTTTGGGGGAAAAATAGGAAAAAAGTGCTCTGAAAAAGTGTCTGTTATTTTTCATAAAAATGGCATCAACGAACAGTTTTATGTGCTAAAATCACCATCTTCCCAGCTTTCAGGAACATGTGGTGCTGAATCAAACAATCTAATTTTTAATCACAGTTTTGGAATTTTTAAAGGGGTAACCCAGTTTTCATATTTTTTGTGCTTTCAACCTACTTCTAGTTTGTGCTGCCCAACAGTGTGAAACCCATGGGTGATCCAGGAAACCCATATATTTTTGAAACGTAGACAAAATTCCAAATTCATTAAGGTGTCATATATGTAGATCCTGCTACCAAGGAAAGGGGGGCCAGAGCTTTAAAGGCCCAGCACCAAACGTCACTACCTGTCAGGCCTCTTAGATCAGCACTATGTCTCGGTGCAATGGGTCTGGGATGTGACCCACATACATCCCAAATAGGTGGTTATGAACCACCACTATCAACAGCTAAAGATTGACCCTGCACCCGAGAAGGATGAGTATTCTTTTATAAAAGTGTCCTAGTACATCACGTTTAAACAATGGAAAAATATATTGAAAACAAACTAGCTTCCCAGAAAAAATGAAAAAGTCATGTATCTTGATTGCAGTCAGAATGAATCTTTTATTGAAAATCACTTGTTCTTTTAAAAGCACAACACAATTGCTTGCCAACGCATTTCATCCCTCTTGGGACTTCTTCAGGGCTAAAAGCAATTACAAAACACTATATACAATATATACACAATAAAAACATACAATACAGGTCAAGTGTACAATTCATTATAGTTCATTATTGGACTAGCATTATATTGCTATCAGTCACCATCATCATTAGACATGGCTCTCATCCTATTGCGATCAGAATCACTGGGAAGCTATTCAGAATCTCACATAGTATTTACATCTCAGTTTTTTTTCGCCAGGGGAGGGAACATAGCAAATAAGTACAAAATCTATTATCGTAGATCCTACATCATCTTCGAAACTAACATCATCATCTTGTACGTCGCATATATTCATTGTGCTAAATTTGCAAAATTAAGTTCAATCATCATTAATCACTAATTCATAGCCAGAATCAGGCATATATATATTGTCCATACCTTAATCAAAGTCTGTATCTGCTGTTGATGTTAAAAGTAACTTTGAGCCAACCTTAACAGCAGCGTCGGTGAAACTGTATATCTATAAATAAACATAATTTGTATATCGCTATAAGTACATGTTTTGAACATTAATTTGCTTTTGGCCTGCTGTTTTTATATAATTGAGCTGTTACTAGAACACAGGATGTAACATAAATATTGTCATTTATAAAACAAGCACAATTAAATGAATATATCATTTATAAGGCAAGCACAATTATCACTGTCACTGCCAAAACAAAACACCAATATATTGCTAACAGGTCAGGAGTAAGATTAATGTCAGTTCACGTAAACCATACGTAAACCATACGCCCACATATATGATACATTAAAAAAGGACAAACAAACTGGAGTGAGCATAGTGATTACATAGCTGTAATTTTGGAACAAACAAGTTATATACTGTGTATGATAACAAAACTTACTGATAGTTTGATTATATTTTTATATAATGCCATCATTTCCGATATTGCAGCAATTATTGAATGACAAGTCACAAACATCCATAATATTTCATAATACATTGAGTCAATATTATAATATTGTATGGTGGTTACAGGACTGCCATTTTGAAATAATAAATATACATTTTATATACGACGACAAATCCCCTTAAATTCATGATAGATTAAATATACTTCTGTATGATAGCATAGTTTTGGATATTAAATAGTTGTAGTTAAATAGTATGGCACACACATTAGCAATATTCAATAGTGCATTAAATCAAAGTTATGGAATAGAGACTGTGATTAATTTTGGGGATGGCATTATTCCAGAGAATTAATTAATTATAATACTATAATATTAGACCATCTCCATATATGTTATGACCATGAAATAATTGCCTGATTTTGTATCATGACAACCCCCTTTTAGATCACAACACTGTGCAATCCCACACATTGCCCCGGTGGGTGATCAAATCTCATTTTTACACCACATTATATTACCACAAGCCCCTGTGAATGATTCCAACAATGTGAGGACACCATATTATGCCACAGTGGGCAACAAAGTCACATCTTCAAATTGCACATAGAATAATAACAACACATCTTCACTATATCTTTTAAATTATCAATTTAAAAAAGCAAGTTTGCTATTTAACCATTACAGGAAGGGGATAGACAGTTAGAAAGTTCTGCTTGTTATGAGATGGTGGAGGAATCCACACTGACAGAAGTTAAGCAAATGTATTGGGATGAATTGGAAGGCTGGGGAGACCCGGGCCTTATAGAATGGGAAGAGTATTTATTTCTTAATTGCCAGTATACTAAAACATCGATTCTATAATTAATGCCTGAAAATCGCAAAGACCCGATAAAACCCCCAGGTAGACCTATCATGTTATCCATAGAAAGCTTATTGGAAAATACATCAAAATGAACTGGTTATTTCCTAAGAGTTTTTGTGGAAACCCTACCTTCATACATCCAAGATAACAGGAGTTGTCTAAGAGTAATTTATGGTGTACACTGGGAGCAGGATAACATCATGCTAACATCTGATGTATGCAATCAATATACATGTATTGTACGTGATTATGGGATTCAGGCATGTCATCATTTCTTGAGTGCAATAGCTTTGTCTTTATTCTTACATACTGAAATGATGTTAGATATGATTTGGTTCTGTTTGGCTAATAATGTTTTCATTTTTGATGATCGTCACTATTGCCAAACCCAGGGCACTGCATTGGGGACCATCTTCACCCGCAGCTATGCAAATCTGTTCATGGGCTGGTGGGAGGAACAGGTCATCCGCAACATCAAGACATACAATGACCATGTAGTGCTCATGGTGAGGTATATAGATGATTTGTTTCTAATTTAGAAACAAACCGAAGGCTCAGCAAAAGACTTTGTGACAACTCTGAATGCAAATTAACTAAATCTAAAATTCATGTCATATCAGTACAAAATCAATAGAATTTTGGGCTTTACAAATTCTTATGAATAATGACATGCTACATTCAAAATTATACTGTATTTAAACGTCAGGTAACAATTAACTTCAATCATCTAGTGCCCACCATACAATCCTGATAAACACCATTCATTACCAAGAGCTGTTACACACCAAACTGAATTGCTGTTCAGTAGAGGCATATGAATCAGAAAAAGAAATCATGATTGAAAGCTTCCCTGAAAGAGGCTACAGCATTAAAGTTATTTCAGCAGCAGCCCAAAAAAGTGGAAATATTAGACAGGCAGAATTTAAAACCAGCAATAGACAGCAACACTCAAGAGGGCCAATCCGACGACATTAGATGTATCACATCCCACAGTAATAGAGCTCACCAGGTTAGAAATAGTCTCAAAAACATTGCCACATACAGAAAACACAGGGTATTTTGTCAAAATTTGTAAAAGAACAGCCTGCATTACTTTCAGATGAAATAAGCCATTGAGAGATGCACTTAGTAAAAATATGATATCTAAAATTGACATCTCTAGAGTGTGTGGCAATGAAAAAGCCTTTTCAAATGTAACACGAGAAAAGCTTATGCATCTAGTAGGAGCATAGTGAACTTTTAAATTCCTAATAGTGACAGAATATTTTAAATTATCAGAAAATATCTTACAATTCAGTTTATTGTGTATAAAGTTAAGTATGCACTTGTAACAACTTATCAATAATAAGTACTGTATATTTAGTAAAGAAAATATTTTTGAAGCATCAACACATGATAAAAAAAGAGCAACCAACACACAGTATCCAAATTAATGGCAACAAGGTTTTTTTTTTTGCTATTGATAGGTCCCCAAGTATGTAAGGGGTGGGAATAGAACTCTTGATCTTCTGAGACTTGAATCCAGGTATTATATTGATTTTTATACTTTAGTTCCAACAGAGATCAATTCTGTTGAGGAAATGGCAGTACATTTGGGCTGGAAGTCCTCAAAACCTGCTGTTGGTTTTGGGTTCTTTCATTCCTACATCTCCTGAATACTTTTTCGTTATGTTTGTTATGTTATGTTATGGCTCTTTGTATAGCACACTAATCAACCGTGAGGGTAACCAGGTGTTTGAGCAGGTATGTAGGCATGTGGTCCCTGCACCGCTATTCAAAGATCCAGGTCTTCAACTGCTCTCAAAATTCGAGAAGTGACAAGGAGGCTCTGATGTGTTGAGGCAGGGTGTTCCATGTTTTGGGTGTGATGTAGGAGAATGACCGACCTCCTGCTCTGCTTCTGTGAATGCAGGGTGTGTGTGCGAGTGAGAGTGAGGCAGGCCTAGGTGTCTGGCAGGCTGGTTGGAGTGTGTGTGGCAGTTCAGGTATGCTGTTCCATTGTAAGACTTAGTAGGCATGCATGAGAAGTTTGAATTGGCAGCACTTGTGAATAGGGAGCCGGTGAAGCTCCTTGAGGTGTAGTATGGTGGGATGTGGGTGAGGCACGGGGGATTGAGGCAATGTTCTGGATGGTCTAGAGTTTGTGTAGGAGTTGCTTGGAGAATTCAATGTAGAGTGTGTTGCTGTAGTCGAGCCTACTTGTGATGAGTGCTTGCATGATGATCCTTTTTGTGTTCTGTGGCAGGCACTTGAAGATCTTATGTAACATGCAGCGGATGTGAAAGTAGAAGGTAGTCACTGAATGATTTGTGCTGTCATGTTAAGGTTGTTGTCAAGGATGATTCCCAGATTCTTTGCATGATCGGTGGGTGTTGTCTCTAGCTCCGATGGCCATTAGGTTGAGTAAAGCAAACACAAGGAGATGATGGACGGAGCGCTGAAACATTTTAGACACTCACCCCCAGTCACAGATCTGGGTTGAATCCATCACCATTCTTTAGCTCACTTCGCCACCTCAGTTCAGACCCAGCTATATGCAAATCAGTCTTGACCCTGTGCCTCATGGGAACAGTCCAGCCCGAACTGCCAAGCCAGGTCTTCCCTGAACCGGAAAGAAGCATCCTGGGACCGGTTTCTGGGTAGCACCCTTCATCAGCCAGGCTAGCTTGAATCCTTGTGTGTGCTTCATTAGGTTGAGTACCATGGGGAGGTCTTATTTCCGAAGACCAGTACTTCCTTCTTGTCGGAGTTGAGCTTCAAGTAGTTGGTCCTTATCCACTCAGCTACCAAGGTCTTGCTGTTGGTGAAGTTGGTTCTGGTGGTGATTATCTTGTCTGTCAGTGAGAGGATGGTGTCATAGGCGTAGGAGACAATAGTGATGTATTGGGATCGGATCATGTTGGCGAGTGGTGTCATGTAGATGTTGAACAGGGTGGGGCTGAAGAATGATCCCTGGGGGTCTCCGCAGATCAGGTTCTTGATCTCTGACATGAAGAATGGCAAACTTACTTTTTGGGTTCTTCCTGTGAGGAAAGAGAAGATACAGCTGAGTGTGGTTCCTTGGATGCCAATCTCGTGTAGACTTCTGATGAGGGTGTAGTGGGATATGGTGTTGAAAGCCACGGAGAGGCCAGGCAGGATAGGGCTGCTGTTTCTCTTTGGTTTAGGATGGTCCAGATGTCTCAGTGGCAGCGATGAGTCCTGTTTCGGTGCTGTGGTTGTTTCTGAATTCTAATTGGGTGTAGTCCAGCCGGTGGTGAGTCTCGAGGAGGGTTAGAGTTGATTGTTGATAGCCTTCTCAATTTTGTTGGCTGGGCAGTGGAGTTATGAGATGGGTCGGAAGTTGCTCAGTTGGTTCAGATCTGCTGATAGTTTCTTGAGGTGCTGACTTCCACATGTTTCCTGTCATCAGGGAATATGGTGGACATGAAGGAGCTGTTAAAGATGTAAATAATGACAGTGCTGATTAGAGGAGCTCCCAGTTGTAGATGTGGTGGGGGTATGGATGCACTGGGGCAGCTGAGGGGATGGTCCATATAATTGTTGGTGTGTCCTCTCTGGTGAGAGTTGTTCATTCTGCCAGGAGGCTCTCTTGGTTGATGATGGGTAGGTTGGTAATTAGTTCCCTGGGGTCAGGTTGGTGTGTGCAGTTGCTATATATACTTGGGATTTTGCTGTGGAAGAAGTTAGACAGGTTGTTGCAGAGTTCTTGGGTGGGGCTGGTATTGTTGACAGAGGCTCTGGGTGTGGGGAAGTCTTTGACAACTCCGAAGATTTCCTTGCAGCTGTAGGAGCTTCCTTCAAACCCTTAGTGGTAAACCTGAGAATGCATCAAAATGCTACGCCTTCCCAGGTGAGACCACAGGATATGACCTGGTCAGCCATTGGAACAAAAAGAGTGGAGCTGAGCATCGACCCTTGAAGGACTTCACAAGTGACTGCTTCAGGGGTGAAACATTGGTAGGCAAAGAAACAACTTATGTCAGATTAGAGAAAAAAAGTTAAAACAATTTTAGGGCTTTAGAAGAGATACCAGAATTGAAGATGTGGGAAACAGGGATAGAATGGGATATGGTGTAAAACCCCATGGAGAGATCAAGAAGGATCAATGCATCGGAACTGCCTTTATTGAGAAGCATATGATGGTTGCCTGTGGCTGCAATGACTGTTGTCTCAGTGCTTTGGCCTGCCTAAAATCCAAGAACTCAGGGTTTTCTGAGGATTTTGTCGAACAACTAATGCATGTTTCCAAGTGGCAGGGGCAAATGCGAGTTCAGAAAATTATTACAAAGCAATGTAAGTGCCCAAATAATCAGTTTGCCACCCCTAAGAAAAACATTAGAGGGACAAGGGTGTAAACGTGAAACAGATTTGAATATCAGAACACTTTTAGTGGCTTCAGCCTGTGTTATGGAATGAAAATCAGTAAGTGAGGCACAGTTAGGGGTGGAAGAGAGAGCCTAAAATAAACTCTGAGCATCATCTGGAAGCTGGGGTTTGAAATTAACTTGCCTTTTCAAAATCTTGTCGATATAAAAAAGTGTATATGGAGAGACAGAGTTCCTGCAAGGTCAAAGTGGTGTTAGTGCAGGCTGTGGTATGAAGAAAACATTTAATAACTGAGAAGATCATGGAAAATGTATTTGCTGTTTCACAATTTGATTAGATAAGAAGATACAACAAGCAGATCTAATAAGACTATGATGATATTTAATGGCTGTTTTGGAGAACTGTGTATCTAATAATGAATATGAGGGTCTCCATTTTTGTTCCAATACCTTGCAGTATTTGTTGGCAGAGTGTAGGTCTCCAAGTACCTAGAAGGGCAGTTTTTTGTAAAGCTGTCTAATTTTGATGGTACTATACTGTCAAGAGACTTAGCTATCCAATTGTTAAAATTAGTCACAACAGAGGAAATATCCTGGTTGAAATCCACAGGGTAGTTATTTAAGGCTTCACCGAATTTAGAGGGATACACTAATAGGCTTCCTTTTATTAGTTCTTACTGTGAAGGCAGGAGTAAGAAGCCAATATAACAATAATTGCATTGTGGTCAGTCCAGGCCGAGGGGGGGAAGGGTCAGTGACTATGGGGCTGATTAAAACGCTGAGTACGGTTTGTATTCCATCAGGGCGACGGAGTAAAATACTCTGTTGCCTTGATGAAGTACTCATCCTCTGCATTTAGAGATGTCTGTCGGCTCTGGGGATATCTCTTTTCATTGGCAGGAACTGCCATCATGGCGGTTCCCGTCAATGTGATAATAGTTTGATGGACGGCTATTTCAAACATGACAGCCACCCATGTAACATTTGACATTTTACGTTTTTTTTGATAAAGTACAAAAATAATGACCCCCAAACTAATGCAGTTGTCTCCTATCGTATCGGGTCATTATTTATTTTAATTGTTCCTGACCAAATCCGGTCAGTGATGAACAGCAAAAAACATGTAACATTGTCCACTGTAGATCGGGCGGAATGAGTTATATGTAAACCTCCGATGACCCATAGTCCATCGGGCTGTGGGAAAAGTATGTTAGGGTGAGTGTAGTAAGTAAGTAATTTTTATTGTATGATTAATTAAAATCATACAATATAAACTCATGAAAAGTTCACTCATAGTAAAAACAGTACATTGAGGACATAAGTCTAAAAATCATGCCGTTATACAAATAGGAAAGTTCACACATAATAAAAACAGTACATTGGGCACATATGGTTTGTCCTTATTACAACGCTAAAAATCATACCGTTATATATACAGGAAAGATCACACATAATAAAATCAGTACTTTAAGCGTATATGGTTTGTTCTTCTTACACATCTAAGGATCCTCGTTAAAATACATTTAGGTTATCAGCTTACTATTTATTCTAAAATCGAGTTACAAAGCCTAATTTCCTTCTTACCATTTCCAGATTTAAAAAATGCAGATCTTTTCTTGGTGCTAATCATATTGCGCAAATTAAATTTTATGCATATTTTATTTGTAAGCTTTTTAACAGTAGTTCTGCAGATTCAGACCACCAAATTGGCTATATTCAAATCACAAGAATCTAGTTTCCTTTTACCAGAATTAAACATTTTGCAAAATTGGAATTCATGACTATATCCGTTGGTTTAAAACTCACTACCAGAGCTTGTCTACCGGTTCGAACTCCTCGAATATTAAAATGTTTCTTTAATAATCCCCTTCTTTCTTCCTTCAATACCAGGCATATACAGACTGAATGGGTGATGTTTACTTCTTCATTTTTGCATAGTCGACAGGACATGGGATTTGATGTGCGCAACCATGGCATTGCATGAGTTGATCCTGGAAGAAGGGCAATTCGTGCTTTAAAAAATTCGTTTTTTACTCTTGTAGGCCAAGGTGGTTCTAGGTAAAACTGTGATTTGGGAGTTTTATACTCATTCAGAATCAACCATGCATGTGCTCTTTTTGAAAAGGAGTCTTTGTCTTTCAGCATCGAGGTTTGTTTTGTTATTTTTTTAATAATTTTTTCGAAGACTCTGGTGTTATAGACATGTTCCAAAGTACATGTGCGGAGAACTCGCCTAACGCTGTTTGTAAATATTTCCAAAACTGCAAGATTTTATTTAATTGTATTTCTTGCCAGAGTGATTGACACATTGGTTTGGGAGCATTTGTTTTAATTCTTTTCCATACCTTTATATATTGGCCCATCCTTGCAATGAGCTGATTGGATACCCCAAATTCTAACCTGATTTGTGTTGTATATGCATTACAGGAAAGCTAGAACAGAAGCTTAAATGTTTTAGTAATAACATTATTTAAGGTTATGGAAACCTTATCGCAAAGTGCCTCACTGCAGTAAGTGATGCTAGGCAACAGTTTTGCATTTATTACCTTTAGCAACGGGAGATAGCAAGGAACTCCCAGGGACCTCTGCAACATATGAAATGCCATAAGTAAGGTATTGCTTCTCCTTAGCAAGTCCTTCTTATGTTGCCAGAATGAGCCCTTATCATCAAATAATACTCCCAGGTACTTGTACGTCTTTACTTGCTCTAGTTGACGGTTTTGCATACACCATATATGTTTATATCTTTTCTGTATCTTGTTATTGACTTCCATTACTTTTGTTTTAGCCTTGTTTATTACCATGCCATTTACCAAGAAGATTTTTGATATTCTATTTTTTGACGTTGTAGTCCTATCTTTGTTTGGCTTAATAAAATGACGTCATCAGCATACAGTTAATTTGATACATGCCTTTCTGCTAGTGTAGGTGGATGCGTGCTCTTGTTGTCCAAGGCTTTTGTTAGATCCGATAAAAACAAGTTTAATAGATATGGTGCAAGAACACACCCTTGTTTTAATCCTAGAGAGGTTTCCATTTTACTTGATAAATGTGAACCATCACCTATTCAAACTCTGATCCAAGTGTCGGAATACAGTAATTGAAATGCTTTTAATAGGCTTGCTGGTATACCTTGTTTCTCCAATTTTTCCCAAAGGATTTGCTGATGCACACAGTCGAAGGCGAATTTAAAATCCACAAAGCATAAATATAATTGTGGTTTCCTTGATTTATGTTTGTTAATTAATACTGAAAGTGCTAAAATGTTAGGTGCTGTGCCTTGCCCTTGCATAAGGGGGAGTTACACAATAATGGGGTTATCCCAGACACGTCACTAGGACCTGGGTGAAATGCGTTACAATAAGGGGGGTGGTCCCAGTGGAAACACAATATTACATAGACATCAACATCACCTGATTAATCAATTACAAACAATATTTATGCATATTGAAAATATTTAATCACGTTTGAACATATAATGCACCATGTTCAAAACAGCACATTTATCAAAGAAGTTTGTGCATAGGTGCCCCAGAAGGGGAAAGGGAGGTGTTAGTGCATCAATGTGCAGAAGTGAGGGTGAGTGATGGAGGGAGGGCAGTGAACAGTGTGTACATCAAAACACATAAAAGGCCTATCCAGCCTTAAACAAGGCTAAATTATTTACAGAAACAGAATGTCAAGAAAGGACACGGTGAATCTATCACTGTTGTCCACATTCAATACAGAGAACATAGAGCTGTCGCTGGGGGTCGCGTAACTAGTTAGCATGGAGGAGTCTAGTTCGTTATCGGAATTAACCAGACAAATCGCTCCACCAACTAAGAATGGCCATGCACCACCACCCACAGAATCGAGAAAGAGCTATCAATCTGTCAATCCTTTCCGTGTCCGATAACGAACGAGACTCCTCCATGCTAACTAGTTACGCGACATTCCCAGATTTACCATTAGTGGTAGACCTGGGAATGCATCAAAATGTCACGCCTCCCCAGGTGAGGTGTAATGAGGACAAATATCTTTATTTCTCCCCATTTTTTTCCTCTTTCTACATGTGCTGCATTCTGCAGCACACATAAAAAGAGGAAATGCCTTTGAGGATTGTTTTTGTGCAGCAAGGTTTCCCTTTCTGCACAAAAACAATCCTGCCTACACCACAAAGACCCTTGCACCATGACGCAAAGGTGCCTGCATTGGCGCTAGTCAGTCAAAAGTGTGCCAGTGCTAAGAAAGGAGAGGAATGCTCTGTATAATGTTAAACATGGCTCATTTCCTGCCCTTTCCCTTTCACGCAGCGCTGCATGAAAAAATGATAAATATTGGCCTTAGTTCTTGATGCAGGAAAACTTGCCAAAAATAAGGATGTCTTGTTTAACCTGTTTAGAGTGTGTAGATGGCATTACTCTCTAAGTAGGGTGGGCACACTCTAAATGGGACAAACCTGACATTCGCCTATTTTTCGAAGCTGCACCAATTCTGCCAAATTCTAAATCCACCCCTTTGTCATAATCTTGCTATTAAAGGCAGCCAAATGTGGTAGAGCTTTTCTATTTGAAAATGAGTTATTGAACCAATTCAGGCATCCATAGCTGACAATGTATTAACCATTTTTGTCTTTAGGCTAGGTTCTCATTCCAAAGTTGAGAACATGGCCAGTTCAACGTAATATTATGTTTTAGTCACAACACGTTTTCCACCTGGAAGGAAGCCATATGTCCATGCCTTGCTGGCAGGCCATTAGCTGAATTTTCTTAATATTTTATGTTAAGTGGTTTGCCATATCGCATTCTTGAAGGAAAGCAATGTGTATATCTGTAGGATGTGGAACTTTTGGAATTGTCACTGAAATGAGGTTTCCATCAGGAAACCCATTTGCCTATGGTTGGCAGGACAGTACCTGAGTTTTCCGGTACCTTGCATAATAGGAATAAGTGATTATTAATTGTGTTGAGAACCAAGATAACCAAGATAACTACATTAGCAGAATGTTATACAAAGTTTAAAATTGAGAGATCTGAAGAAACAAGCGCTGTGATTTACTAAAGTTTTCCCATTTCTTAATCAAGGAAAGATGGTCCTAGTTTGCAATGGGCATTGCTTGCCTCAAGACATTCTTAAAAATATCCTTGACTTAATAAAATGAAAAAAACTGCCTTTTATGTATAGATGTCGTATGAGGACTTGCTTAAGCCAGGTACAAAACCTTAGTATATGAGGTCCATGTTTCCTGGCTTAGGACTATCTTCATCAAGGAAACAGGGTCCTGATTTACTGTTTGGGGACTATTGGCTTAACACATTCTAGAATCGTTTCTTTTCGGCTTGAAAGGTTTAGGGATGGCTTTTCTGACTTAAAACACTCTCTTAAGCTAGGTAAAAGCTATGGTAAATCAGTCCTATGGACTTTGAAGCTGGTTACAAAGCAGAAATTGCAGATTGTAGCAGAAAAGTGTTTGATTAGTCGGTTTGAATATGGAATCTTTGAGAAATAGGAGCACCATGTGCAAATCACTTCTTATGGAAACATTTATGATTGAAAATTTAACTTCCAAAGGTAGCAGGTGTAAGTCGGTCAGAAGAGGTGAAACATGGTCTCATTACTTTAATTTTATCAGCTTTGCCTCAACGATGGGATTCCTTTCAGTAGATCAAGCACTATGAGTCCATCAAGGTGGATGTTTCCGCTGTCAAGATCGCAGATGGCAAGTTATTGGTTGGCCAGGAGAAACTCTGTGGCTCAAAGTCCTATGACCGTTATTAAAAATACTAGTGTTGGGTGGAAATCTCTCTGTTGGAGGGAGGAGAGGCTATGGTATTCCCTAAAAGGAGGATGTTCTGTGCCTCAACTCTGTAATTGAAAGGTCTCGTCCTCGGTCACCCCATAGGTAGGAGGTAACAGGGAGACTTCCTTCTGCCCCAGAACGAACAGCAGCGATTTTGTAAAAAAAAAGTCAAATGTGACAGTGCACTCTATGTTCCTTCATAATACAAATTTGGTATAAAGAGCAGGCACTGTAGTGGGATGGGGCATGATTTGCATGAGGATTCTCAGTGCACGTCAGGCACCAACCTTCAATGATTGGCTGTGGTGCCTGCTGGTGGGGAATTTGTCACCATGAAGAGTTCACAACTGCCACTGCCTGGTAACTGTACTGCAGCCACAGCTTAAATCTAAACTTGGTGAATAGCTTGAATATGGCAGTTTTGGTAATCTTTCTTACAGGCTTGTTGTAAGTTTAAGTTTGCATCGGTGGTAAAACTTTAGGACACAACATAAGCTATGAGGGTAGGCGTAACACCAAAGGAATTACTTTGCTCATACAATAGTTGCTATGTTTGGGACCACCTTTACTGTATTTCTTAGATAATGCATTTTTTAATCACAGTGATACGTAGGCCTTTTTCCATATACAGCACAACTACATGTAATTTCATCACATTCAGTGGGGTTTTCTTCACGAGCAGAAATATTTACAGGGACTTTTCTGGCATCCATACGTGTATGATTATGAACTGTGTCACGGGGGATAACTTCAAGAACAAGATCCTTGCCGGATTGTTGGCCTATTAGACTTTGACCATACAGCTTGGCCCTCTGCACACACCTATTCTTAAATCCTTGCACAGCCAAAAGTTGTGGTCCAAATGTTACCTACAACTTCACCTTCAGCAGAAAATTCTACCAGTTATCTACTCATAGATGCGTGCTACAGGCATTGGAGTTGGTGTTATTCCCACAGCTTTACTAAAAGGATGCCTTATGTCTCGGGTTATAGGGTATTATGGTCAGCAACCTGCAAAGGACAAGGGGGTATATTCACAAGAACGTGTGATAGCTACCGCAAGAGTAGCGTAATGCAACTTTCAATAACGCAGCCTATCACGGGAAAATAACCCTGTGTTAACGTGGAATTCACAACAAGGCGGTACCATGCGATAGTCACCAGATAACGCGTCAAATGTCAGCGTCAAAATCAACGCCACGCCGAAAAAATGCGAAACGCAAACGCGAGAAATCATGCGATGAGGCCAATCGCAGTACAAAAATTTGCGAAAAGCAGCCTCAGGCCTGCAACTCCCACGCGTCTGGCGGGAAATTGCACCATAAAAACCACAGACACAACACACCAGAAACAAGCCAAAGCACGCAGCAACATGGATGCACCCTGACCCAGCGCAGAGGGCAACACGAACCCCACAACCCCCACAGACCACCAGCAAGGAACAACTGGCTCGGGGAAGGCCAAGGAGAAAAGGGAGAGGAAGACGGGGTGCAGACCGCAGGAAAACAAGACCAAGGCCACGGAGGCGACAGAACACTACCAGCAACTGACCCACAAGCAGACCACCTGGAATGCAGTCAGAGTGCCCAGGAGGCCAATCCAGGAGGCCAAGAGGCGCCGGCAGGACGTGACAACCTAAACGAGGTACAAACCTGCTGCCAACAGGAAGGCAGCAACGGCGACAGGAGGTGGCAGTCTAGCGCCACAGGAGGAGCTGGAGGAAACCCAGGCCACAGTCATCAGTGTGGAGAGGGTGCAAGGAGTAGGGAGTACGGACACAGCTCGAGAGGACCTGACACAACAACAACAGGGTGAGGATCCAACAGGGACTGGGGGACGGGGGTGATGGGCACAATGCCACACATGCACAATGAGGTGTAACACACTGCACACCCACAATTACCCAGGGACATGTCCCCCATCCCCGTGGCACACTGCAGCACACACACATAGCAATCACAGCACATACCATGACAATGTGGCACAAAGTGCAACACCCACACTGCAGAACAGGGGACACAACTGGGTCCACCCAGGCGCAGAAACAGAACAATCACAGTGGACAGAGCAGGGAACTGTGAGATGCACATCTACCCCTACAACCCCACATCAGCCATGTAGGCCAAATGTACACTGTCCCAACTCAAATAGCCACCACCGCCCAAACAGTCACAATGTACATTGTCACACAGTCTGCATGTCGACAAGAACAAGGTGCCTACACAATGCCAACATGCATCTCCCCTTCACAATGCAGAGGGACAAACAACACCTCCAGCAGGTCAGAACAGACAACCCATCAGTGATGCCCGAGACGAACACCACACCCCCGACATCGAAGTCCTACAACAGCCCATGGACATCCCACACAACCCACCACCAGGACCAGGGCAGACAAGCTACTCAGAGGAGAACCCAGCCCCTGCAACAGACCACACAGCATGAAGCACCCGCAATCACGGCTGCCTCACAACACTTCACCCACCCAAACATGTCACCCCAATGCCAGGTGGCAGAACGCCAAAAGGAGGTGGCCCAACAGGTGAGGGTGTTGCCGAACCCATGGAATGCGAACTAGAACACAGACGTGGGTGTCCAATACCCTTCAGGGACCGCCTACACCCCACAAAGGAGACCCACACCTCCACAGAGACACATGCACATATCATGTTGAACTGGCTACGGGCACGTGCGCCAGGCCCCTTTATTGGCTGGGCCACATGTACAGTGACACCTGTGCTGGATGTGTGTGGGGTGAGTATAAGCCAGTCCGCACGGAGTGCTTGGTGCTGCCAACAACCTGAACAGTGGACACCAGTGTAATGGAAACAGAAAACACCAGCATAACAGAGTCAAATGCAGAGCAACATGGAGGGATCCGGATTAAGGACAGAGGTCACCCAATATTCAGTCAGGAGGTTCCGTGAGTTGCAGTGCACTGAGGTAGGGGCACTAGAGAAGAGCGCGCTCATGTGAAGAAATTGCTAGGATTGTGTCCCTTCGGGTTAGTCCTGATGCAGATGCAGTGGGGTGTGTTACACCTGCATCAACTTCCTCATCAACGTCCCAGGTCTCCCACACTGACTGAGGTGACAGTTGCGTCCGCAGTCCACAGCGCAATACCCAGTATTAGATCCGGGTGTGTAGCTTGACTACCGCCACCAGTCTGCATTCCTGCCTTGGGGCTGTTGCCACCTGCCCTCCCAATGTCTGTGCCTTCTCCCGTCCACACACTTGACACATCCTCCTCATCATGGTCCCAGGTCTTCCCCACTGCATGAGGTGACATTGCTGCGCAACCTCACCACAGCACAAAACTCAATCACTAACGGACAATGGCTTGCGGTGCACTGAGTCACTGGCACCTGGAGTGCTGAGCAGGGTATCAGGCCGATGATGGCATCCACGACAGGTCTGAGCAACTCCGTAGGTCTGTCAGGACCACCGTTTCGACTCTGGCAGATGGCGATTGGAGGTGGTCCTCGCGGTGGTGGCGTGTGCCTCCTGCGGTGATGCGACGTCCTGGCCGGTCAAGACTCGATGCTTTGTGTGGGCCCTGGTGGCCCGCAGTTGAGGCCAGAGGATGCGGACAGTGCAGGGCCACAGACACATGGCGTTGATGACCCCAAGACCATCGCTACAGAGGCCATTCAGTGTCCCAGAAGGAGGGGTCCCAGGCCTGAGCAGCACAGAGTTAGTGGCCCCGGATGCACTGCGGCCAGCACAGGCACCCAGCCACGGGACGGTGACTTGCGGTGCAGCCAGATGGGCCATGCGACCTGAGCGGGTCCCCATCAATGTCCGAGGTGTATGTTGCGAAGGGTTTTGGGGGACAGTGGAAGGTGTCTTCCAGGGCATGATGTGGAACGTCTGATGTTATCTGGAAGCAGCAAATGGAGGAGTGGAAAGCGCAACCCTCATTTCCACCAACAATTCGGTATCAGCTACATGAGGATGAATACTAGCCCCTAGTCCATAGACTCAAACGCCACCAATGTGCGACCAGTGAGTGTCTATGAATGTCGAGGAACACACTTAGTGGCACAGGTGCTGAGAGGGGATGCAGTCTGCAATGATGCCGGTACACAGATGTGAACTCCAACATTGCCAAATCAAGACTCTGTGACCTACTGGACCGCAGTGTAGGGCGGAGGCAGCGGTCAGCATGGGCCCACAGACACGTGTCGTGTGCCTGTGATGCATTGGTTTGCTTCACTGAAAGCGGGGAGTTCATTGATATCACCCCTGCAGTAGGCATCGGGTCACTGCCATGGTGTAATCAAGACTCAGTTCCAAATGTGTGACCTACCTGTCCGTGGTGTAGGCCTGAGACAGCGGTGAGCACGGCCCATTCGCCGAGTGTCGCCGGCATAGGTTGGATGGCCCCACCGGCCTGCGTAGTTCAGGTTCAGTGACACCACGTGTAGCCGGCTGAAGTTGAACAGGGTTAGTGGCACCACGTGTAGCCGGCTGATGTTGAACAGGGTTAGTGGCACCACGTGTAGCCGGCGGACATTGAACAGGGTTAGTGGCACCACATGTCGCAAGAAGCCCATATGGAACTATGCCTCACTGATCGGGGGGGTCTGGTGCTGTGGCCGCTGTCCCGGATTTGGGGTCACTGCCATTCATGACTCAGGACACAGTTTCACATATGGGACCTACTGGTCCGAAGAGTAGGCCGAAGGCGGCAGTGGAGTACGTCAACAAGAAAGGAATAAAGCGGACCTGTGTCGTGGAGGCCGTGGTGGTCTGAGGTGGCTGCCAAGGTCGCGGGCCTCAGGCTTGGAGCTTGCGCTGACACGTGGTGGGCCCTCCTTGACACATGCTGGTGTCGGCAGGTGATCAGTGTGGCCTGGCTGCGCAGGGGCGGGCCTGACAGGTTCGTGGTCCAGCATGCCAGGATCCGGCAGGCGCACAGCATCGCTGGCAACTCCGCTCACGAGGACGGCGTCGGCCTCGTGGCGGGGTGGGAGGCACCGCCCTGCAGAGACGTGGGCCTTTCTGGAAGAGGACCACGCCCAGGCCTATGTGCTTTTTATTCACGCCCCTATGCTGGCGTGGCGTACGCCAGGCCATCCCAGTCCGGTGACGCTTAGGGGAGGGGGAGTAACAGGCAACATTTCCGCGAGGTCCTCCAATGGCTGGGGTGACATGGTTGCGTCCACTGTCCACTGCACTCCATACACCAGCGGTGTATGTCACCATGGATAGGGATGTGTTCTGCATACTGCGGTGTGTCCAGCACATCTCCGCCACCCATGGCATTGTGTACTTTCCCAATCATGGTTCTACTGCATCCTTCACACATGCCTGGTTGCCACCTCTCCACACATTGGGATATTATGTGGCTGTGGTGCCATGCCATTCCTGGCTCATGTTCAGGTCTTGACTATGTGAACATTGTAAGTTGTTCTGTCGTGTTTGGTGGGTGGGCATGTTGTTGTGCTTGTTGTATGTGATTTTGTGATGTGTGCATTGCCAGAGTTGTGATTTGCATGGTTGTGGAGTTGAGGTGTGTGGGGTGTTCATTTGGATATTGCCATGGGGCTGTGCATTTCCCTTGTTGCCATCCTGGGAACGCTGGTTGATGATGGCCTGTCGGAGGATGACGGTATCATGCACACTGGCTGTGTATTTGAAGGCGACATTGTTGGGTGTTCCACGGTGTTCTGTTGTTGCCTGCACATTGGTGTGAGACGTGTGCTTCCTGTTGCGGTGATTGTGTGCTGTGTCACCAGGGAGCACAGGTAGTACATGTGTGCTGTGTATTGCCCCCAACACGTGCGTGCATCCTGCTATGGCGTATGGTTCTTGCTTGGTCTCCAGCGGATCCTGCGCATTGTGTTGTACGTATGGGGACTGGGGTACCAGGGTGATGGTGATGTCCAGGACAGGTGTGGGGGACTTGGATGTGGCTGGCTGTGAGACTCCTCCGACTCTGGTGGGTGTTGGATGGGGGGTCCCAGGGGCCAACAGGTGCAGCCACGCCATCAGCTTTGTGTGGGGTGGGATGTTGGTTGTCCGCTGTGTTGTTGCCGTAGGCCTGTTAGGCGATGATGGTCAGGATGCGTAGGTTGGTTGTCCCTTTGGAATGCCTTTCCGTTTGGACTGCATAAGGTCTCAGACAATCATCAGTTTCCAAGAGGTCTCAAAACATTCCTCATTTGCTCCTTTAATCCTTCTTTGTTTCTACTGCCACGATTCTACAAAAATAAGTAAGCAAACAAACAAATCAACAAACAAATAAATACATAAAACATAGTTGGCAGCTCAATTTTATAAAGAGAAGGAAAGAAAAGCATATTGCAACAAAAGGTGAACTATTTAAATGTCAGTGCATTGTAAAGGAAAAACCTCACTGCATTTAGAGTGCATACTGATTATGGTGTAGTATAAATATACCGTTATCATCAGTCATGTGTTGATATTATTTAATTGCTCTCATAATATTAACTTCTTCAGGCTGTGCTGCTCATGGAAAGAAATAAGAAGCCAAATTATATTTATATTGCTAGGACTGCTAATTTGTTCACTGGGATTATAGGGACATGGCTATAGGTGTATTAACTCTTTGAAATATGAACTAACCTTCATATTACACAGAAGCAGTTTGTATGAATGCAGGTTTGCTGTAGGATGGAAAATAAGATGCAGTTGTTGGACCTCAGACTGCTGGTGGCGTGGCAGGCAGCTACATTGTGCCTATTATTTCTCTTTTTATATTTGTGTGACACACAGCTTCCCAATTTTCCTGTATGATTTATGGTTTGACTTTTATTGTAAGGTTATCTCTTCAGGCATGTCAGCTGCAAACCGGATGAGCATCCAGATACCTCTAAAATAAAATTAATGATGGTAATTTCGAATCAAGCTGTTCCTTAATTATTGATGCCCGGTATTGCTGACCTTACATTTTCTTGGCTGTTTGTAAGCAGGTCCCCTCCTTCACTCTCTCCGCATTGCAATTCCGCTGGGCCTGGTCCTGCTAAATGAAATTTTTAATTAAAGCCAACCTCAGGCAATTTGAAAAGGGATTTCTTCCATTTGTACATTTGTGGAAAGGCAGAACTGCCTGCCAGCTGCGTATACCTAAAAGCAGTGCTCCGTCTGCTGTGCTGTACAATTTATGCGTGGGTTTATCCCTTATGAACAGAGAGGTTTCATGATGGGATTTTTTGAGCTGGGCAATCCATTCATTCACTTGGCGTTTCCTCGGTATGCTGAAGACTAGGGCTCAGTGGAGGCCGGCACGGCTCACAGGTGGTGGGGGTGGGAGTGGGAAGCTGGATGCACAATGTAAAATAAAAATAAAAATACACTTACCTTGCCGCCGGGTCCTGCGTCTCCGCTCCTCCTCTCCTCTGTCTCCGACTCCAGGAAGCACAGCTAGTCTCCCCTGACCAATCACAACGCTTCAATGCAGAGTTGTGATTGGTCCGAGCGCTGTGGTTTGGCGCTCAGGCGGGGACTGGGGGCCGGGCATGTTTTCCATACAGGCTGTAATGCAGCCTGCTTGGAGAACAGGGAAAGTGCGCATGACTATTTGGGCGGCCCGAGAGGGCTGACCAAACAGTCATTGTGCACTTAGGAGGGTTCCACCACTCCTCCTCTGCTCTGGAACCCCACCCCATCACACAAAGCTGCCGCAGCAGGAGGACAAAATAAAATGATAATAACATTACGTTATTATCATTTAATTTTTCCTTTTTACTGCTTCAATCAGTGGGGCGACGCCTCTCCACCTTAGTGGAGGAGCGTCGTGTGTGTGTGTATTTTTTTCACTGGAAAAACCAAAGTTTACAGAGACGTTATAGTTAGGCTCAGGTTTCACTTATACAAAACCAGAGAAATTCAGCCATCATAGTTAGTGAGATAACTATAAATCACGTACCCACAATGCACTGCTTATGACCTCACATATTACATCACTAATGACATGGTCAGTGACATCACTGATGACAACATCACTGATGACATCTCAAATGGCATCACTGATGACATCATCCAGTGAAAGGCAGTATAGGTGAGTGATAGGGTATATGAGTGACTGTACGTGTGAGTGAGTGAATGTGAGAGAGGTTTGTAAGGATAAGTGTGTTCTTGTGTCAGTGACTGTATAGGTGAGTGAGCAGGCGTGGCCGGCACTGGTAAGAGTGGTGGGGGGGGGTGGTGGGTAAGTTGCCAGACAACGGCATAGGTAAAATTAAATAAAAAAATAAATAAAACCACTTACCTTGCACTCGCCACATCACCAAATAGTTTTTTTTTAAATTAATTAACGTTTGTGCCGGTGGTGGTCCGTCAGGCCCCCCTGCATTCCTATACAACAGTGCCCCGGGGAGGTGGCAGTACCCGGTTCTGAGGGGAGGCCATTTCTTTTAAGTAATTAATGTATTTGCCCCAGGGAGGTGGCGGTCCCCGGGGCAGCGGGGGGAGCCCCCCCATTTATTGTAGTCAGTGCCCCGGGGAGGTACTGGTCCCCGGGGCTTAACAAAAGCCTAGGAGGGGGCCATGAGCTCCCCTCCTTCATTAACGCATGCCCCCGGGACTTGGCCCACACAGGGTCTATTTTAAAGCAAGCACTGTTTCAATTTTGCCACTGATTCGTGGATCCACCTGCGAGTCTGTGGAAAACATTTTAAAAAAAATGCTTTCTACTTCTGCCGGGGTCCCTGAGGGAGGTACCGGTCCCCGGGGCTTAACAAAAGCCTAGGAGGGGGCCCATGAGCCCCCCTCCTTCATTAACGCATGCCCCCGGGACCTGGCCCACACAGGGTCTATTTTAAAGCAAGCACTGTTTCAATTTTGCCACTGATTCGTGGATCCACCTGCGAGTCTGTGGAAAACATTTAAAAAAAATGCTTTTTACTCCTGCCGGGGTCCCTGAGGGGGTAAAAACTGATCAGGGGAAGTCAGGGAATTTCTACCCTCTCCCTTGTTTTTATTTTTTCTTTTTTTTCTGCAACTCTGCTTCAAGCCAAGTCCCAAGATGGCTGCCAACAGTTCCTGGTTGAAGTGATGGCAGCCAATCAAATTTTAGTAGGCTCCTTGAGTCCACTGCAAGGACTCATGTCAACAGGTAGCTAAATTTGGTGAAGTTAGGTATCTCAAAAACTCCTGAACGGTTTTACACTAAATCACAAAAGCGCTCTTTCTGGACCAACATCTAGCTTTCTGCCAAATTTGGTGTATTTCCATTCAGCAGTTCGGGCTGTAGTCATGTTCAAAAATGAAAAATCCCTATAGATTTAACATGGGGAAAACAAGTTTTGAACCCCCCTTGTTTCTCAGCCCCCACTTGACAGATCACCCTGTAACTTCCAACACACCAGCTGAACCAAAAAGGGGAAGCTTTGTGAAAATTCAGTGGAGATTCGTCAAGCGGCGCCAAAGTTATTGGCAAAACAATAAACGCTTTTCCTATGGAAACTTTGGTCCTAACCATAACTACCTACTGGCGACTGCCAGTAGGTAATATATCTATATATTAGGTAGTTGCAGTTAGGATGTAGTTTCCATAGGAAGAGTTTTTTTATCATTTGCCAATAACTTTGGTGTCGATTGGTGAATCCTCAAGACATTTTCAAAACTAGTTTGCCACTCAATTTTGCTGCTGTCTTGAAAATTTTGGAGAGATCCATCAAGTTGGGGCCGAGAGAAAAGGGGGGGTCCCAAAACACGTTTTCCTCTTGTTAATTCTCATAGGATTTTTAGACATGCTACAGTCCGAATTGCTAAAAGGAATTACACAAAATTTGGTGGGGAGGTAGAGATTGGTCCAGGGAACTGCCTTTTTGAGATTTGGTGTAAATCCATTGAGTAGTTGTGGAATTATTAAAAGAAATTCTAATTTGTATATATAGGGACCGGAATCCCCCCAAACCCTCCTGATCTTGTGCTGAAACCTGATTGACTGCCAACACTTCAAACCAGGAAGTGTTGGCAGCAATCTTGGGACTTGACTTGAGCCAAGTCCCCACAAAAAAATTAAAAAAAAGAAGGGGGCAGTGTAGTAATACCCTGACCCCTTACATGTCTTGGGGTGCTGCAGGGACCCCGCAGGGAGAAAAAAGCATTTTTTTAAATTTATGGCGGCAGTCACGCTGGATCCAGAGATCCCACCGAAAAATGTAAAAAATTAAGCATGGGCTCCCACTCTTCTGTAATATTGGGCCAAGTCTCTGGGGCATGAGCACATGTATAAAGGAGGGGTGCATGGCCCCCCTCCTATGGATTATCATAAGCCCTGGGGATGGCCACCTCCCCAGGGAACTTTCAAATATGTGGGTGGGTGGGCCCGTTGGACCCGCCCACGTCCCAGGGACACCACTTTCCCAGGGCAAGTGAATTTAAGTTAATGCGGGGGACCCGCATGGCCCCTTACAGCCACCTACCTGGGGTATTATGAAAAATAAATGCCGCAGGGCCTGCCCCCAGGACCGCCACCTTTCCGGGGCAAAAAATTAAATCATTGCAGGGGCCTGCAAGGACTCCCTACAGCCCTGGGGACTGCCTCCTCCCTGGGTAAATATATTTAATTTAATGGAGGACATGTGGCCCCTCTGCAGACCCGGGGACCGCTACCTCGGCAGGGCTGAAATAAATTAATGTAGGGGGTCCATTGCAGCCCCTGACCCCAGGGACTGCCACCTCCCTGGGGCAAAGATTTAAGATGTAGGGGGCCACACACCCCACCCCTCATGGAGCCCATTATGACCCTGGGGACCGCCACCCTCAAGGGCCAGCTCCTGCTCCCTCCCGAGGTGCCCACCCTTGGGAGGTAGCTGTTTGCTTTTGCTCGATGGAAGCCGATGGCTCCCACCATGCAAAAGCAAATATAATTGTTAAACAGCTCCAGCTTGCAGAAAGCAGAGTTTTCATCTGTTTCTCTGCACGCAAATATGCCTGCAGGAAAAAAAATGAAAACATTGCTCTGACAGACAGG
This sequence comes from Calotriton arnoldi, assembly GCA_963921515.1. NCBI lineage: Eukaryota > Metazoa > Chordata > Amphibia > Caudata > Salamandridae > Calotriton > Calotriton arnoldi. The sequence goes on from CAWUFW010022574.1 coordinate 57,412, forward strand.
GTGCTGCCTTTCAGCAGCCCACTGTCGGTCACAGTAAAGCCAGCTCCTGGAGGAGGCCGGGAGCCGGCAGGGATCTCGGGGGCCTTGAGGCTCCCCCCATGGTCCTCAACATAGGTCACTGGGTGCCATAGGCGCATCCAGAAGAAAGAGGCCTGGCCCCAGGGGATGGGGTCAGTGATTGCATCAGTGATGTCACCGACCATGTCATGAATGATGTAATATGGGAGGTCATAAGCATTGCATTGTGGGGGCCTAAGTTATAGTTAGCTCAGGTAACTATAACTGCTGAAGGTTACAGGCTGCCCAGATTTCACTCGTACACAACCAGTGAAATTTACCAGTTATAGTTAGCTGAGCTAACTATATCTTATGGACCGGAAATGCTCTGCCTATGACCTCACATATTATATCACTCATGACATGGTTGATGACATCACTCATGACATCACTGACCAGGATTGATCTTATTTCCCATTGTTCACTGCTATAGTCCATAAAAAATCTAATCTGGGACTCATTCATGTGCAGATATTTTTTCAAATATGTACCTGAAAGTCCTCTCTGATTCATTCTATACAGTAATTCACCTCTCTTTCTCATATTTACTCATTCATGTGTTTCATAAAAATCTTTTTCGGATAACCTCTATTGGAAAATCTTGTATTCATCATTATAGGCTCATTTTCAAAATCCTCATCTGAGGAGCAAATTATTCCTGCTCTTAACACTTGACTGTAGGGGATGCTCTATTTCAATGCTTTGGTGTGTCCACTGTTCGCATGTAATAGTGAATTACTGCAATATATTTGTGTGTTTAGTTTATAAATCTTAATATACAGTGTTACATTAAGCAAATCTATCTTAGTTTTAATCCATGTCAAAGTAAGTTATATATTGAGATCATTGTTGTTTAATTTATCTATATGATCCATTACTACTGATTTCTCTCCATCCCAAATAAGAAACAAATCATCGATGAAGCATTCCCAGAGAATTACTTTTTCCATGAATCTGCAATGTTCATCTGCCCAGGCAACCCCCTTTTCCCCCCATCCCATGAAAAGATTGGCATATGTGGGGGCAAAGGAGGTACCCATAGCTGTTCCTTGCTTTTGTAGGTAGTATCTATTGTCAAAAAGGAAGATATTATGTGTTGAGCAATAATGTAACATGGTCATTATCATTTGAGTATGTTGTAGAAAATTGATGAGTCTTGTCACAGGGTTTAATAATGATTAATTTATTATTTCTAAGGTAATTGAGTTCATACCATTCTTTCGGTGATAAATTGTCTCTATGGTGATAATTGGGTTTCTCTCTTAACTTATTAATATCTTCAACAACCAAGTCATAGAACAAGTCTCTTTTGTTACCAGATGATAATTGGGGGACAGAATTTACCCCGCGGTTTGAGGCTGCTCTCAATGTGTAAATCAGTAGGGAACCCTAGTCTTTCAAGATTTCCAACTTCTGTTATGATTCTCTCATATGTGTTTGTTGCCATATCCTCATTTCCTATATATATATTAGTGTACTTTACATTTACATGAAAGAAATTGTCATTTAATGAGAGGAAATTGTTTAAATGATGTCCACAATAGAGTTGTGAGATCAAGAATAAAGGCTTTTTCTACAACAGTGTACTTTACATCTACATGAAAGAAAATGCAATTTGATTAAATGAAATTGTCTAAATGATTTTCCCAATAGAGCACTTTACCACTATATAAAAAAATGAGAAATAGATGGGATAAAACTGTTGAAATTGAAAAAAACCTTGTTTAAATAGAAAATGAAATATGCGGTCCAACTCCTTTAAAATGTAAATTAATTTTAATTTGGTGGTGGGAAAGAGGGCTGTTGCCCTTTAAATGTCACACTCTACACACTGAAACTATGACCCAGTTGAAGGCTTCGGCCAAACCGCATAGGTCAGTTTTGTTTTTTTGGCACACATGCACTTTGCAGAAAAAGACAAGTATTCAAATACAAATTCCAGCTGAATCTCCATACCTCCTTGTGTGCTGTCTTCCTGTGTTGCCCGTTGGTGATCGAGTGGTGGATTGTATGAACAGTATCCGGGAGCGAGTATTATATATATATGACAGGTTTAATAATTTGTAATGTCTCTTATATTATGCAGTTATAATTTCGCCAATTCAGTCTAATGTATAATAGGCAACTGTTCACAAATAGCAAAAAAATTAGGCCCATGAAGGGCATTTGGCCGATACACGGCGAGATTATATTGTGACCGACAGTGTGTATGTATTTATATATTTATATATTTACATTGACTGCTATATTGACGTAAAATAATGCATTATTGAGCATAGTTTAGCCGATAATCGGCGCTATTAAGGATACTGTATTTGTGCCAATACTGCTTGCTATATGTTGTCTAATATGTTGATAACATTGGGCCATTCAAAGATGGCGCTCAAGGTTGATTAAGTAATGGTCCCTCTTTCATGTTTATTTACATTATGGAAATGTGTTTAAAAATGAGCGCCACTGCCGCGTCAGTAACACCGACGAAGGCGCCAATGCCGAAACGCGTTTGTTGTTGCTAGGATAAAATAAAGTCATCTTTGCAACTTGCCCCGCGAGTGCCGGCTTTGTTCTGTGGATAAAGGAGCATTGGAGCGTTTATATATACACGGGGCACCACCGTGTTACCGGCACCCGCTCGTGAGTGCTCTATATTTATGGTGACAGTGGAGCGATAATTTTTCTAAAAGAGCACCACCGCAGTAACAAAGGAGGAAAAAGGCGGATGTGTGACGAGTCCCACCGATCGGAAGAGAAGTCGGGATTGGAGTTATACGCACCGGTGAGCGGTTTTGATTTACAACTGCAATTATTGTTACAAGCGGTAGAGCGAGGGGCTAGCAAGAGACAATTCTCCTTATTTATGCACACTGAACAGCGTGAGCATGTTCAGTGAGTCGGCGCGACTTGAGGCGGCAAAGGGCATCTTTCGCAAACACACCAGTGAAGGACATTCTGGCAGGATAAATACTGTTAGAACAGATAACAGCTTGCATATAAAATTCAGCAAACTTGAAAGGACTTATGAAAGAGAAATGCGCAAATGGTGGGAGGCGACTTCTCTTCAAGGGTACATTGACGTGAATAGAGTACCAAGGGGGCTGCGCATTTATACCGTGCCAGCTTATGAAAATCCCGACCCGCTCCTGCTTGAAGAGTGGGCTGTACATACAGCGGAATCCAGCAGAGGAATGCTGTGCATTCTAGTAAAGTTTGCGTGGAGCGACAGGGATAAAGCCCTTAAAGAAATACAAGAAATTGAAGAGGAACTGTCGAAGGAAGAAGATAAAAACAGAGTGGAGGAATTAAGGGAACAGATGAAAAAACGTTTAATCAAATATGAGGAAAAAATCAAACTCAGAAAACAAGAAAAGTATGAGAGGGACGAATGGGATTACCAACAGGGAAGAGTGTTGACTTTTGCAAAAAAGTTTGATGGACCGCGAAAGGAACTTCTTGCCAGACCATCGAGCAAGTCAGCCATTGAGAGGGTGGAAACCTCGGAGTCTGAAGTCACAGAAAGTGATGTTTCAAGTGATGAAAATGCTGGTGTCGCAAATAGCACTGTTAAATCCACACCTTTTCATCAGGAATTCGAGCTAATACGCCAGTCGTGGCTGAGAGGCGGGAAGAGCAAACCCCCAGAAAAAAATGCCGAAAAACCCGAAGGGGGGGCTGGTGCAGGAAGAGGCAATGCTTCGCCCAGAATGACACGCAGCAGGAAAGGCAAGAAGTGGTAATGACTGATGACAATCTGACAGTGGTCAATCTCACATCCAGGGCTCTGACACCAACAGAGGAAGAAGTCCTTAAGTTGGGACTCACATTCTGCCCTAATAACCAACTTGAATACACCCAAACGAGGATTGACCTCTTCAAATTCGTCCGCAAACTGAAACTACATAAATACTTTAAACTAAGACCCACGATTAAGACCATCAAGAAGAGATATAATACTGCACCTGCTACTGATATCCTAACAGGAGCTGACTTGCCAGTTTTGGAAATATTGGAACATCTATACATGGAAGAATCTGAGGATGCTGCAACCATTTCAGACATTGCACAAAGATCTGAAAATGTGGGAATTGAGCAACAGACTGAAGTAAGCCCTTTCAAGCCAGCCTCACTATTTGTTCCGCAATTACCTTATGATGCCATTGATGTGTTCTCGGAAGTAGTCAACAATGACTTACTCAAATTAAGAACTAAGAAGCATCAAAATAAAAGGACAACAAACATCACTAAAGATCAGAGGGATGCATTGAAAACCTTAGAAAAGGATGTCTCATTGGTCTTTAAGCCTTCGGATAAAGGCGGAAACGTTGTTCTGCAGACCAAGGAACAATATTGCAAGGAAGCGATAAGACAGCTATCAGATAACATAAACTATGAAAGATCTAGTAAAGAAAAATATAATGACAGTATTAAACAATATCATTTACTAATAACGAAATGGTATGATAAAAGTATGTTGGGGACAGAAGAATACTTGTTTTTGAGAAATCTAAATCCCATTATACCAACTTTCTATCATATCCCCAAACTCCACAAAGATAGTCAGAACCCCCTGGCAGGCCCATAATATCTTCGCAAGGAGGATTGACGGAACATCTATCTATGTTTATTGACCATTTTCTATCTCAGGCAGTGATACAGTTGTCATCTTATATTAAAGATACGAGAGATTTTTAATTCAAATTGAGACATTCAAGTGGGATCCATCCTATAAGCTGGTGGTATTAGATATAACCAGCTTATATACCTGTATAGGACATTCTGATGGACTAAGAGCTATTCAGTACTATTTGAATAAACGCCCATTGAAATATGCAGTACACAATCAGATGCTGTTGGAATTTTCAGAGTTCTGTTTAACGAATAACATTTTTCTCTTTCAAGAGGATTATTATAAACAGATCTCTGGAACTGCGATGGGTACTTGCTTTGCCCCCAGCTATGCGAACCTGTTTGTTGGCTGGTGGGAGGAGCGGGTACCCAGGTCGCATCAAGGTATACAGGGTTTTGGAGAAGTCATCGTATGGAACAGATACATTGATGACCTGTTCCTGATTTGGAAAGGATCAGTGGAATCTGCACATGAATATATTGAAATCCTCAATGATAACACTCTAAATTTACACTTTTCAGGTGAGGTTAGTTCAGTGGCAGTGAACTACCTGGACCTGAAGGTATTTATAAATGAAGACAAAATTCACACAGCTTTATATAGAAAGCCAACAGCGGGTAATTCGACACTTTATGCGTCGAGTAGCCATCCGTCAAAACTTGTACAGAGCATTCCATTTGGCGAACTTCTGAGATTAAAAAGAAACAATTCTCGGAATTGTGATTTTGAGAGGAGCAGCGCAAGAATGTATCGCCAGATTTATAAATAGGGGTTATGACAACACCCTTTTGATTAAAACTCTTGAAAAGGTTCGACATATTCCTAGACAGAGCCTCATAAGTGATAACACCAGGCGTAAGAAAGATCTGAGGGTGGCAAATTTAGAGTAATTACCACTTTCTCAGAAGGTGCCATGACTCTAAAGAGGATTCTTAGGAGGAACTGGCATATTCTAAAAACGGATACGACTATTAGCGAGGATCTACCTAACGTACCATTAGTGACTTTCAGGAAAGCTAGAGCGATTAAAGACATGCTGGTTCATAGTCATCAAGCAAAGGATATGCCTAGAACAGGGACTCTTAAAGAGATGAGGGGTTTTTCCCGTGTGGTAAGTGTAAGGCTTGCAAAAACAGCAAAAGGGTTCTGGGATACAATATTCCGGAAACCACAATAAAAGGAATATAACCAAGTTCATAACCTGCAACACTGCATATGCAGTGTATTGTCTGGTGTGCCCGTGCGGATTAAGGTACGTGGGTAGCACTATCCATCCGGTGAAGGTCCGTATTTTAGAACATATGCGAGCTATCTCAAAGCAAGATCAAACATACCCTGTAGCAAGACACTTTGCTAGCATTCATCAAAGCAATAGAGACCTGTTAATGTTCTTTGGCCTGGACCATGTCCCAGTTAACATCAGAGGAGGGGACAGAATCCAGAGGCTACGTAGACTCGAATCTCGTTTTATCATTGATTTGCAGACCAAAACCCGAAGGGTCTTAATAGTGGGGAAGAATTGGTAGTGCATTTAGGAGATTAATCGAGGTATTAGAAATGATGTGTTTGTTTATGATGTCCATATATAACATGATTGATGATGACCTATAATCATTGGTTTTGATAGCAGGTATTATTGGGTACAAAATGCCGATACACGGCATGACAGGTTTAATAATTTGTAATGTCTCTTATATTATGCAGTTATAATTTCGCCAATTCAGTCTAATGTATAATAGGCAACTGTTCACAAATAGCAAAAAAATTAGGCCCATGAAGGGCATTTGGCGATACACGGCGAGATTATATTGTGACCGACAGTGTGTATGTATTTATATATTTATATATTTACATTGACTGCTATATTGACGTAAAATAATGCATTATTGAGCATAGTTTAGCCGATAATCGGCGCTATTAAGGATACTGTATTTGTGCCAATACTGCTTGCTATATGTTGTCTAATATGTTGATAACATTGGGCCATTCAAAGATGGCGCTCAAGGTTGATTAAGTAATGGTCCCTCTTTCATGTTTATTTACATTATGGAAATGTGTTTAAAAATGAGCGCCACTGCCGCGTCAGTAACACCGACGAAGGCGCCAATGCCGAAACGCGTTTGTTGTTGCTAGGATAAAATAAAGTCATCTTTGCAACTTGCCCCGCGAGTGCCGGCTTTGTTCTGTGGATAAAGGAGCATTGGAGCGTTTGTATATATATATATATATATATATCCTACTGGCGGTCGCCAGTAGGTAGTTATAGTTAGGACCTCGTTTCTATTCAAAAAGCGTTTTTAATTTTGCCAATGTCTTTGGCGCCATTTGACGAATCTTCGCGAAAGTTTCCAGAAAAAAGTTTCACTTGAGTCAGGTCCTGTCTTGAAAGTTTCGGGGTGATTCGTCAAGCGGGGGCTGAGAAAAAAGTGGAGTCCCAAAACGCATTTTCCCCATGTTAATTTCCATAGGAAAAATTGGAACAGGCTAACAGCCCGAACTGCTGGACGGAATTACACCAAATTTGGCAAAAAGGTAGGTCTTGGTCCAGAAAGCGACCTTTTTTTTAAATGGTGTAAATCCGTTCAGTAGTTGCTGAGAAATTCAAGAAATAAAAATATCGATATCTGAGCACCGAGGAGGGTTTGCGGACTCTCCCGGGCACGAGCTACCCTCTGATTGGCTGCCAGCACTCCAAACCAGGAAATGTTGGCAGCCATCTTGTGACTCCGTAAATGAGTCACGAGAAAAAGGGGGAAAAAAGTGAAAAATGAAGAAAAGGGGGCAGGGTAGAAACACCCTGACCCCCTAGGTTTGCTCAGGAGGTCCCACAAGGACCCCCAGGGCCCAAAAAAGCATTTTTTTAAATAATTTCGGCCGAATTCGCGCTGGGTGCGCAAATCTGGCTGAAATTATAAAAAAAAAATGAAGCGTGGGCCACCGCGCTTTGTTTGTTAAAAAGCCCCTGGGTGGGCAAGGTCCCGGGGGCAATACTATTTATGGTGTGGGGGCCCGTGGGGGACCACCACCACCTCCCCGGGGCTTTATGATTTATGCGCAGGGGGGCACACAGCCCCCCTGCAGCCCTGGGGACCACCACCTCCCCGGGGCATAATTAAAATAAGGGTGGGGGGCCTCGCAGGCCCCCCCAAGCCCCGGGGACCCCCACCTCCCCGGGGCACTCTCAAAATTAGGGTGGGGGGCCTCACGGGCCCCCCCGGGGACCGCCACCTCCCCGGGGCTAAAATGAATAATTAGTGGGGGGGGGTTCGAGCCCCCCCACACTGCCCTGGGGACCACCACCTCCCTGAGGCACTAAATATTCAAATTCGGGGGTCAGTTACTGACCCCCGGCCCCGGGGACCACCACCCCCCAGGGCCGGCTCCTGCAATGTCCCGGGGTGCCCACCCCTGGGACATTGCCGTTTGCTATGGCAGGGATGGAGCATGGCTCCCGCCCTGCCATAGCAAACACTGCTTTGGTTTTTGGAAGCGAGAGCAGGAAACCTGCTCTCCCTTCCAAAAACTAAAGCAGATTGCTTTTCAACAAGGGGAGCTGCATGTCAGCAGCTCCCCTTGTGGAAAAGCAATGCCGGCTCCCGCAGGAGGCGGGGAGCCGGTGGGACCGTGGGGGCATTGGGGCTCCCCCCTCGGTCCCCAACGGACCGAGGGTTGGGGTCCCCGGGGCCATAATTGGTCACGCGGCCCCCTTCCCGATATTTTTTAAAAACAAATTCATAAAAAGGGGCCAGGCCCTGGGGGATGGGGTCCCCAGGGCCCCAAAAATGTAAAAGAAGGGGGGCCACATAGCCGGCATCTAGCCGGAAGCCACGCCCCCTTTCTCCACCACTCTGCAAACGCGCCCCCTGGCACGTTGTTAGTTGGGGAATTAATTCCCCTTGAATACTGAGGGTCCCTTGGGGCCAACTAGCCCACCAGGTATGCCCACAGAGCTGCGTTGCAGAGAGGTGGCCCGAGGCCACACCCCTTTTTACACCACTCTGCAAACGCGCCTCTTGGCGCACTGCTGGTGGGGTCATGAGGTCCTCTTGTGTCCTGAGGACCTCAGGACACAAGTGGACTTCATCCCCCGAGCAGCAGTGCGCCAAGAGGCGTGTTTGCAGAGTGGTGTAAAAAGGGGGCGTGGCCTCAGACCACCTCGTTGCAATCCAGGTGTGGCGCTTACTGGAGGTACCTGGTGGGCTAGTTGGCCCCCAGGGACCCTCAGTATTCAAGGGGACTTAATCCCCAACTTAGAATGCGCCAGGGGGCGCGTTTGAAGAGTGGTGGAGAAAGGGGGCGTGGCCTTTGTCCACTTCTCAGCAATCCCACTGTGTGGGGCTTACTGGAGGTAAGAGGTAGGCTAGTTGACCCCTAAAGGACCCCCAGCAGCGAAGGGGACTTCAATCCCCATCCAAGAGCACGCCAGGGAGCACGTTTATATAGTGGTGGGCAATGGGGGCGTGGCCTGCTACGAGTACTTACCAATGCTGCTGTGTGGGTCTTACTGGAGGTAATATGAGGGGTAGTTGGCCCCCAAGGATGTCCTTGGGGGCCACCTACCCCTCTTGTTACCTCCAGTAAGTCCCAGACAGTGGGATTGCTAAGACGTTTTGGGAGGCCATGCCCCCCTTTCTCCACCACTCTGCAAACACGCCTCTTGGCAGACTACGGGATGGGGGATGAAGTCCAATTTACTCCTGAGGGAGTTTGGGGGCCAAGAAGCCCTCCTGGTACCTCCTGTAAGTCCTACGCAGCGGAATTCCTGAGCGCTGGTTGGAGGCCCAGCACCCTTTCTCCACCACTCTGCAAACGTGACTACTACTTAAAGAAGCATCTTTCTGCACCTCTGACTTAGAGGTAGTTTTAATCCCCCTGCCCTTTTATGTACTAGGGCCTTACAGAGGAGGTCATGCCAATCACAGAGGTACCCCCAACGCATAGTGTTCCTTAGTGTTTGTAGGTGTTTTCACTGTATTCTAAGTGTCTTTTAGCATAGCACTGGCTCTAGGCCTGGTTATTCAGAGTCAGTTACCACCAGTACCCGTCAGCAAAAAGTTGGGGGCACAGGATGACTTTGCAACAAGGCCTCTTTCTGCACCTCTGTTGGTTCTTTCTGCATATCTCTTGCTTCTTCCTGCACTTTACTTCGTCTTTCTGGACTTCTGTTGCCTCTTTCTGCATTTCTCTTGCTTCTTTCTGTGCCTTTCTTCCTCTTTCTTCATATGTCCTACCTCTGTAGGCATAGTTAGAAATTATCATTTAAAAAACCTTAGAAATTCACTGAAAAAACCATAGGTTTCAGGGACGTTATAGTTAGAAATTAACATTTAAAAAACCTTTGAAATTCACAGAAAAAACCACAGGTTTCAGGGACGTTATAGATAGTTGGACATTTCACTCGTACAAAACCAGAGAAATTCGGCCATTATAGTTAGTTCAGCTAACTATAACTCGCGCACCCGCAATGCACTGCTGATGACGTCACATATTACATCATTCATGACATGGTCAGTGACATCACTGATGACATCACTGATAACATCATCCACGTGATAATCTGATGCACCTCCTCACAAACTAATATAACCTTTGATACACCTACTCTACAATACAGACTACCATTTTCGAAACCATAGACACACCAATACCAGTTACTACATACTCACTCACTGATTCCTAGGTCTACACACACATCCACTCATTCACCCATACAGTCACTCATACATGTGGTCACTCATCAGTACAGCACTATCATATGCACTCACACACCTATACAGACACTCACACACCGCCACTCATCCATAGCGTTACTCACACACCTAGTAAGTCATGCAACAAATCAATCACATTTCCATTTACTCACCTGTACAGTTATACAGACACCACCTCTCTTATTCATACAAATACTAACACATACTTACTCTCTTATACAATCACTGATAGAACCACACACTCATCCATACAGCCACTCTCACAATCACTCACTCTCACATATAGTTCATTTATATACTCCAACACACATATACTGCCTTTCACATATGTATTTACTCACACATGTACCACTGAGACATCCATTCACTCACCAATATACCCATACACACACTCACCCACCCATACGGCCCTTCACAGATGCACTCTTGAACCCATACACCCAGTGAATCACCCACTCACACATCCATGCACAGAGTCACACACCCCCCACTCACCCACACAGACACTCAGGCACCCATACAGATACTCAGACATGCAATCAATAACCCTTATAGACACTCATTTAGCTACTCACCAACCCATGCAACCGCATATACACCAACTGATAGACTGATACAGACATTTACACAATTTAGTTACTAACCCATGCATTCACTAAGACACGTTTAATCACTCACTTATACAGACAGTCACACTCTTACTAAATCATCCACTCAAACACTTATACAAGCACTTACTCTTCAATACACCTTGGCATATATATATATAAAAAATACTTAAACTTTTCAGAAACACACAGTCACTGGATGATGTCATCAGTGATGTCATTTGAGATGTCATCAGTGATGTCATCAGTGATGTCACTGACCATGTCATGAATGATGTAATATGTGACGTCATCAGCAGTGCATTGCGGGTGCGCGAGTTATAGTTAGCTGAACTAACTATACCGGCTGAATTTCTCTGGTTTTGTACCAGTGAAATGTCCAACTAACTATAACGCCCCTGAAACCTATGGTTTTTTCAGTGAAGTTCAAAGGTTTTTTAAATGCTAATTTCTAACTATAACGTCCCTGAAACCTATGTTTTTTTCAGTGAATATATATATATATGTGTATATATATATATATATATATATATATATATATATATATATATATAGTCCAACATTAACAAACTCCCATTGGAGGGAGAGCAGCCTGTGATCAAGAACTTGTGAGAGTCCGAAATGTTTAAGGAATAAATGCATGGATTTAAAAAAAGTATGCTTTGCTTTCGTTTTTAAGGAAAACCTCACAAGGAGTACAACTTCATTTTTGGAACAGAAATGGAGCGATTCGTACGGCAGTCCAGCCTGGAAGTATGCACCACTACTGACTGAAATGCAGGTCCGTGACTTGGACTGGGCAAAGTCACTATTGGAACATGAGAAAACATAAAATTAATAGTTTACTGGTAAAGTTGACAGCCCACTGGAGGGCAATGAAAATGTTTTAAAGTTCGACATTAACAAGCTCCCACTGAAGGGAAAGCAAGTATAGAAACTACCAGCACCACAAAGCAATTGGCAGTGAACCCACATGAGGGCAAAAAAAAATCAAAGTGAGCTGAGGTTTCCTTTGTTTGTGATATTGAAATATGCAGCCTGTGATCAAGGAGTCGTGAGAATCCGAAACGCATAAGGAATAAATGCATGGATTTCAAAAAAGTATGCTTTGCTTTTGTTTAAAAGGAAAACCTCACGAGGATTGCAACTTCATTTCTGGGACAGAAACAGAGCGATATTACTCATGCCCTAAAGGAACTATAACTTGCACCATTGAATATTTCCTAACTTTCATATTATACAACAGCAGTTTCTATGAATTAAACAGATTTCATGGCTGGAGTTGAGATCATTAACATTCCAGGTGAGGAACCTAGTGTCACTTGCCAAAGCATACTTATCAGAATTGATGTTTAAGTTAGCCATTGTACATTATAGCAAAATGCCTTGGACAAAATACATCCCTGTTTGATCCCTCTACACCCTTGGGTACCCAAACTCTTCCCTGATCCCAACCCCAATTGCCCTAATTCTGACCCTAAATCCTCCCTCCCCTTGCGAGCAGCATGCTGCCTCCACTCTCAGCATTCAGGTGATCAGAGAAATTCTCCCATTCATCAACTCATATTTTCTCCCTAGGAGAGGCTTGTGAGATGCAGCAATGACTATGCACACTAGAAAACTGCAAAGTGAGTTTTTTCATTAATACTAATGCAATAGCTATGGTTTGAGATTTGAGGCATCACCCTACATTGTGCAGACAAAGTTGAAAGAGACAAATACAATAAGAGAAAATAAAATAAAGAGAAGGGTCACAAGTGGTCATAAGTGGTCATATCGTCACAAGTGAAATGCAATATTTATTATTTCACTGAAACGTTATGCAGACATGATATAAATTGTAGGCTTGGTTAGTTACTGCAGAAACAAGATACAATTGATCAAGATGGCGGCACTGTGAGAGGCTGATATCCTTATATATTTCCTCTTACCTGGCCAGTCTGCACTAGCTACTAATAGCCAAGTGACTCTGTTTCATAGCCTTCTGCTTCAGGAACCCTCCATACTACAGAAATGGTCCTATTTTAACCATGGACATGTCAGCCATGATCTCCTATCTCATACTCTCAAATCTTCCTCAGCTTTCCTGTGTTTATTCATCTCTACCGTACAACAGTATTGAAAGCCGGATAGTTTTCCATTTTGACAACCAAAGGTTGAAATAATATTCCTCAGTCCCAAAAACACAAAAAATCTCATTAGTTCCCTAAAACATCTAGAGCATTCCTGTTTATTCTTCAATTTAATCCATGGTCTATAATCTTCAATGGCATATGCTTTAGAACCAAAGTGCCAGTACCCAGAAACTAGCTGAGCTTTATGTATGTATACAACATAATATTATTTTTATTATTAATAATAAAAACAATGTTATTGTTATTATTATTACTATCGTTATATTTATTATCATCATTATTATTAATATTGCTATTGTTATTATTATTGTTAATATTATTATGCCCTTTTGACAGTTCCCATAAGCCAATTGCATATAGGCTGTGCAGTAGGTTTGGAGTAGAGTTTGTGGTGTTTGCCCAGACCTGCACTAACTCAGCATGGCAGGTAGTCTAGCTGTAAACAGTGCATAGTTTGCAGCGCTATCTGGACACACATCGTGCCCTTCGGCCATGCTCTGCACCCACTCCCATGGTTTCAAAGCCAACTACACCTGGGATTTGCCATTGTGCAATGAGTGCTGAGCACAAACGCTAGCCAGAAAGCCTTTCCAATCAGAGTAATTTTGGCTATTAACTTGTGCCTGTTTGTGAACAGTGAGCACTATCATTTTGAAATCCACAGATGGAAATAGTTACTGTTAGGTTCACAAATCGATGAATTTCCCTCGAGTTAGTAAGGTGAAGGAAAGCCGGATGCTCAATGTGCCCAGCTTAGATTCAGAAGTCATAGGAATGCTGAGTGAATTTCGAGGAACTGGATGAGGCAATGATGAAGAACCTGGTGAAGAATATGTGTAAATCAAAGGTGTGGGAGTCGCTGAGCTTTCATTTGCTCCTGGTGATGTTGTCCACATGATTGTGCTGTTCAGAGTGATGGAATGATGTGACTACGTTTTGCTAGGCTACTGTTGGTCAGGGATGGATTGTGGAGAGAATGGTAAAGTGGGTGAATTTAGTAGGCCCTATCATGGCATGGAGGAATATGGACTATTTGTTGAAATTTTGGTATAGGCATTCTTTTAGGTGTATTATGCTGCCAAAGATTGTGGTCTAGAGATGTTCCTGCTTTGTGTACCTGGCACATTGTGTCCACCCTTCTGATGTTTTAATGTGCTAATGTTCAGCAGTGTTGCTCTTTTTTATTCTCTTCTTCTCTTCTTTTCTTGCTCTGGTGGTCATTTTGTAAGTAGAATATTTGTTTTGGTCAGGGCCACTGGGATTATGCAGCAGGGGAGCGCCAAATTATGGAGCAGGTTTGACTAAATTATCTGGGAAAAAAACTCAAGTTATGGTGCATAGTACGACACATTATTTAATATCAGTTATTATTTTGTACTTTTTAAACCTGATAATACCTTGTGAGCAAACATTTCTCCTCGTTAGTACCAGTTTAACAACCAAATACAGAAATAAGCAACTGAAAGAGGATCAGTTACATTTTTGTGAATGGCCTTCCACTACCGGGAACACCTCAACACGTTTTTAGTAACTTTTGATCCATGTGAGCTAGACATAATTCTTTTTGTAAAAACCTACAGATTGTTATAATATTGAGGTACAAAATATCATCCTACCACAATAACGTAATAAAAATATCAATTACCTTATTATTTATAATGTTGTGAATGTTGTTAAAGGTAGGGAAGAATTGATTTACTATTTTAAACTTACCATAACATACCTTGAAGATTTATATGTTGGCCATCTACAGATCTGTAGAGTGAAGAATAAATAAATCTGAAATTACCTATATAAACGTACTATCTCACTATACTAGTAGTCAATATTATGTTTACGATATTCTGGCAGGGTGATAATTAAAGTTCAATATTGTGGGGGAATACTAGGGATTCCCTCAAGTAAATTTCTTTTAAATTGCAGTGGCTTCCCAAGTCATCTTTATAATATCCCTTTGGATAAAATTGCCATTGCATCTCAGATATGATCTCTCAATGTTCTTTAAGGATGACTCTCATCCCTCCACAGAAATGATCGTCAGTGCCCATCATGTGCCTTACGGTAGATTCTGAGAATGACTGTAAAAGCTGTTCTTTGTGATGTTTGTGCCCTTCCTTTCAGACTGATAGTATGTGACTCCTGCATTGCATTGCTGATCTCGTCATTGTCATTTAGCTACTCAATTTTCAACCTTGTCCTGTGGATACATATCTCTGTTTTGATATGTGAAAAAATTGGTGTTATTCTGGGTAAATGAATTTATTTCTTCCTGTCCTAAAATGAAAATCATAGATGTCAATTTGTAGTAACCAGGAGTGGCGACTGCTATTGATGGTTTAACCCTTGGTATCCCTAGTGTCAGGGGTCATAAAGGGAGCAGCAGGAAGCCAAAAATAAAATTGAACAATAAAAACATTTTTTGCTTTCTATATTTATATCTTGCATTTCACTAGTACATCAGAGATTAAAAAGACTCTTGAGCAATTAAAGGTCTAAGGACAATATAAGGGGTCAACTGTTTTATGCCTTTGAATGTCAAAAGGTGCGCAATATCTCTTCCTTTACCTATGGCATTTTGAAGAAAATACATTCACATAGAAAAGTTGTAAAAAACAACTGTAGCATGAGCAGGATAGCATTGTCCAATTATATGTCCACATCTATTCTCAACTGGATCTCACAAACGAAACTGACATATGAACAGCACCTCATATTTGAGTCTCTACTGCACCAATAAAAAGCACTGGCAAAACCAATAGTTGAGTTTGTGGCTGCAAACCTCCTGGCTTTGCCAATGTTTTGTTTTCTTCAGAGTGCTTTAACATTCTGAGATGGAATCCTATGTGTGGGCATGTGTGCAGATATGCAGGTGGGCCTCTTTGAATGTATTTTGTTTTACTTTATATAAAAACATTCAAAGAAGTCCACTCATGCATACACATTTATCCACACACACACACAGGTGGCATTTAGGACTATCTTTGTCATTAAGGTTTACAAAAATTATTTACATGTGGTCACCCTTGCAGGTGTGCGAGTGGCGACAGTGAAATGTGTTTTAGAAAACTTTATCGCAAAAACCATGCAATGGTTTTTGTGATAATGTTTTACAAAAATAATTCAAAGATGGTGTTAGATCTGGCATCCTTGGTGTGATTTCGCCCTAAAGTTTTTCTGACCTCCTGCTTTTGATGGTTTCGGTTTAGCTGGCCTTAGGACTCTGCACACTTTACCACTGCTAACCAGTACTAAACTGCGTGTGCTCTCTTCTCAAAACATGGTAAAATTGGCTTCTAGCCAATTGGCATATTTAGTTTACTTGGAAGTCCCTATTAATGTGCACTACATGTGCCCATGGCCTGTAAATTAAATGCTACGAGTGAGCTTGCAGCGCTGATTGTGCCACCCACTTAAGTAGTTGTTTGCACATGTCTCAGGCCTGCCATTGCAGAGCTTGTGTGTGCAGTTTAAACTGCCATTTCAACCCAGCAAAATAAACCTCTTGCAATGCCCAAACCTTTCTTTTAAATACATGTTACCCCCTCGGGTAGGTCCTAGACAGCTACATGTGTAGGATGCAATGTATTTAAAAAGTAGGGCATGTACTTTTAAGTTTTACATGTCCTGGTAGTGAAAAACTCTTAAATTCGTTTTTCACTGCTGCAAGACCAATTACTCACATAGGATAACATTTGAGTTGCCTTATTATATTTTATAAGTGTAATTTCCAAATGGGAAGAGATATCTGGTTCATGTTGGATATCTCTGGAGTCCTAATTTAAAATCCTCTCTTATGGTGATGCCGTATTTTATATTACTATTCGGAAAATGCCACTTTTAGAGAGTTGGCATTTTCCTGCCATAGCCATTTGGTGCCTGCAGCCTATCTCTGATCACATGACTGGGTGTAAGTGACAGTTAGGCTTTGTGTGTTCCTCCAAGACAACCATATACAATGGGAGCTTAGGTGTGACTGGATGGGCTATCACTGGCAGGATGGGAGGAAAGAGATGGGCCAAGCCTCACTTACAACTGAATAGGCTATGTCGTCTCTCCACACAAAGTGATTCATACCCCCTGTTGTTAGTGTGGAGCAACGGCAGGGAAGGCAGGGCCTCTGTGCACTTCAAAGGCATGCCTTTAGAAGCTTCTCCCCACTTCAAAGGAACAACTGTGTATAAAAGAAGAACCTAAGACTCCACCACTTCAGTACACTTCTGGACCTGTGGATACTCTGCCAGGAAGAAGGGCTGGTGCACTGCTACAAGTACTGCCACTCTGACAGACTGCTGCTCTTCAAGAAACTGCTGCAGTGCTGTGCTGACCTGCTGCCTGCTGTCCTCTTGCTTGGGGAAGAAGAACTGGACCTGCAACTCCATCTTGAACCCAGGATATAAAAGGCTCCTGACAGATTCTGGAACTGTCTTCAGCTAGTTCCTGACCCCCAAGTGGTGCCTCTTCTCTATTCCTGGACCCTTGGTGTGGCTTTTGAGCTCCTCAAATCAAGCTTTTTGGCCCTTCATGACTGCAAACGGGCCCGTTTGCACCGGAACTGCGCTGCTCATACCGGAAACCAGCGCCAGCCACCATCAGCCTGTCTCCTTACCCAGCAGCAGCGACAGCCCGCACACCTGTCCTTGAACTCGGCCTGCTCTTCCAACCACACTGCCTGTTGTCCTTGACACTCTCCTTCCTCCTCACAATCCTCTCCAGTGGGAACGAGACTTTTGGCACAAATCTTGAGAAGAAAAAACTTCAGCAGGACTAATCTGGTTCCGTATCTGAACTGCACTCAATTGCAGTCAGCCAGCCTGAACTTTTGACTTCGACCTGGTTAAGGGCGACCAGCTTACTGTGGTTGACACTTAGTGCTTTTAGGCACTATTTTACACCTTATTTTTTACAAATTCATAACTCTAGTTCCACTGATTGGTTTTCTGTTGCTTTCATCTTGTTTTATTTATTGAATTCAGCTCGATTTTTCTAACCTGGTGTGGGATCTTTTTGTGTGGTGTTTCCACTATTTTACTATTTGAAGTGTTGCACAAATCCTTTACACATTGCCTCATAGTTAAGCCTGACTGCTCTGTGCAATGCTACCAGGGGTTGAGCACAGGTTAATTTAGGATTTGTTTGTGCCTTACCCTGACTCGGATTGTGGTTCCTGCTTGACCAGGGCTCACACCCCAGTCCACATGCATGCATAGTGGTGGAAGTCTTGGAATGGTTTAGAAAATCATTTTTAAGAATGTGGCTACCAGTAGTACCCATGCAGAATGTAGCACATATCAAGCGGCAGGAATGCTATGATCGCAGTTTCTGGGGAGATGCTAGATATGTGGAATAACAATTTTAAAAGTGCTTGTTTTGAAGGGAAACAGGGGAAGCCATTTTTTTTTTTTCTTGCATACTATACATGTTTGGTCTTGGAATGATGTGTTTTACATATTGTATTCTATGGCAGATGTCCACATGAAAATAAGAACATCTGTCATACTTTTATCACAAGATCCCAATTTCACCACCTGTACAGGGGCATAGGTATCACTGGTGCTACTGGTGCAATTCACTTGGACCCAGAGTTGGGAGGGGGGCCAGTCTGTCCTCCACTAGCTGATGTTATTTCAGAGGCTGCCTGTTCTGATTTTTTTTTATACTCAGTGGATGCCAGACCATGTTTGGTTTTGTTTACTTATCAGGGGGAGACTCAAAGGCAGTGGAGGATAAAGGAATAATAAAGAAGAGAGAGGAAAGGGATGAAAGAAAAGGAGAGGGTGAATGAATAGGATGAAGGGCAGGAAAAGATGACAGAATGGGAGAAGAAATTCAGTTGAATCAGAAAGACAAAGGAGATAAGTATGAGCAAAGTCGGCAAGTGAATAGGAAGAGAAAGGAATCAGAAATCAGAAGAGAAGGGAGGAAGGAGAGGAGGATGAGTGAGAGAAAGAAGAGGAGGGAGAGAAAGAGAGAGAGACCAAGGAAGGGGACATGGAGGAAATCATTAAGGGCCAGATGTATGACCCTACCAATTTGCATGTCGCAAATTGCATCGTTTTACGACCCGCAATTTGCGACTGGCAAAATTGGAATGTACAACAGTGTCTCAGACACAGTTTGCGATTCCTAATGGTGTCGTAAGCTGCATGCCTCATTAATATTCATGAGGCAGGTGCAATTTGCGACCCCATTAGGAATGGCTCACACTCCCAGGGATGGTGGCCTGCTGGGGTCAGCAGACCACCATGTCTGTAACTGCTTTTTAAAATAAAGCAGGTTTTTTTTTGTGCAGCCCGCTTTTCTTACAGGAAAAAGGAATGCATTTAAAAAAGAAAAATGAAACATTTCTGTTTAATGTGTTAAGGGCAGGCAGCAATCCCTGGGACCACTGCCTGTTCTTAAAAAATATTTTTGCGTCCATTCACAAAGGGGAAGGGGTCCCCTGGGGACCCCTTCCTGTTTGCGAGTGGCTTACCACCTGCATGAAGTAAGTGGTAAACTGCTAGTGTTTTGCCGCCGCAAATGCGGTTGAAAAACAATGGTACATTCCATTGTTACGCGCTATTAGGAAGGGACGCCCCTTCCTAATAGTGAGAGTTGCAAATGCTATTTTGCGAGTCACCGACTCGAAAATTAGTGTTTGTACATGCCAGGACCCTTTTTTGTGGTCGCAAACGGGCCGATTTCTCATTTGCGACAGTAAAAAAACGGTCGTACATCTGGCCCTAAAAGTATGAAGGTGATGAGAGGAAAGCAGTGTGGAGATATGGATACAAGAAGAAAAGATGAGCAGAAAGAGGAACTTGGAAATCTGAAGACTTACATTAGTGAAGCAGGTGCTGTGACTACAGGTACGAGGGTTGTGATGGGTACACAGCACCTACTTTATAGCAGTATTTTAATACTGACTGGGGAATCTAGTTTAATTGCTTGTACTAGGGCCCATGAACCACGGGTTATGCGACTGGACCTGTTTGTGAGTAGGAATGACCGCTTGTGGATTTATCTCACAACTGTTTACTGGCCAGTTAGTAGCAATGAACATGTTCAAAAGGAATGAAAAAGGAGCATAAGATACTGGCAACAAGGTATGTCTGTCCAGTGAGTAAATCTGTGAATGTTGTTATCTCAGTGCTTGCAGCAGTGGCGTACATCTGGTTTCACAGTCACTGCCAGGCCTCCATGCTAAAACCAAGCCCGGCATTAAAGAAAGCTACAATATTATAACACCCGCACTGTGCCCACTCCAGGATGGCATGCAAACCTTCTTACATATTTATTACCAAAGACAGCCAACACTCGTTGTAGTTTTGTGGTCGTTATTGGCCTCAGTTTATTACCCTTATACGCATACTCATTTTGCAATCCCCTGGACATAATTTGATGGCCAGGGTCATATAACATTATCATGAACCATCATAAAATTGGATGTCATAAATCATTTTGGATTGCTCATCATAAACCATGCATCATAAATCATTTGTGCATTGTAAATCATTTGTGTCATGAACAGCCATAATTTGGTGTCATAAATCATTTGCATTACTTGTCATAAATCATTTGTCATAAATCATTCGTTGATACCAAAGGGGATGATGGACGGAGCGTTTGAGCTAATCAAACACTCACCCCCAGTCAACTGATCTGGGTTTAATCCATCATCATTCTTTAGCTCACTCCACCACCCCAGTTCAGACATGGCCATATGCAAATCAGTCTGACCCTGTGCCTCATGGGAACAGTCCAGCCCGAACTGCCAAGCCATGTCTTCCCTGGACCGGAAACAAGCATCCTGGGACCGGTTTCTGGCTATTCAGCCGTCATCAGCCAGGCTAGCTTGAATCCAGTGGCAAAGTGAGCAAGGGACCCACGTCTGGGCATACCCTGCCAACTTAGGGCGAACAAAGCGATACCAAAGGGGATGATGGACGGAGCGTTTGAGCTAATCAAACACTCACCCCCAGTCAACTGATCTGGGTTTAATCCATCATCATTCTTTAGCTCACTCCACCACCCCAGTTCAGACATGGCCATATGCAAATCAGTCTGACCCTGTGCCTCGTGGGAACAGTCCAGCCCAAATCATTCGTTGGTCATAAATCACTTGTCATAACTCATTTGCATATCATAGACTCATAAATCACCCTGACAGTTTGTTATTCCGCTGTTTTGCAGGCATATCTCGTTTTTTGCCACTTTTGGGGCCAAACATTGTTTTGTTGGTTTCCACGCCTTTTGAGTATGGGGGGTAGCCTCTCTCCGGAGTTAGGCCCCAACTTGCTACCTTGCTAGTCTCTTTTTGTGCCCTGCCATCTAGCGGGATCTGGGCTGCGAGCGCCGTCTCAGTTTGCTACCCCCTTTTGTCAGGCCTGCTCACCCTGCCGTAAAGCATCCCAAAGTGAGCGGACCTCCTTCTACACATCGCCCTGTCAGTGTGCCTCCATAACCAACTCATGTACCCTTCTTATCCGTCACGCCACCAGGGAGGCTCACGTCTTGCTGCGGCTCCCCCCTGTGCTGTCCATTTGTTTTCTTCTTCGTCTCCCATTAGGTGCAGCTCGCAAACTATCACACCCCATGGGTTGTTCGAAACTATACGCATCCCTTCCTCTGACAGGTGAACCCCATCCCGCCCATTGAGCTCCGTGCGGCCTGGGTGGACGAGGCCATGCCTAACGCTCTCTAGGCCATTGGCCTTGCAAAATTTGCTTTCTTCCGGTGGTTTTTGGACCCTCGGCCTTCCTTTGTGCCACTCTGCTCCTAGATTCAGTCCAGATTAACCTAGTCTTCGCACATCCATCCCTGATGCTGAAATTGCCAACCAGACCATGGTCTTGGTTGTTCTTACCACTGCTAGATCTTTAGGGCTAGGGCACTCTGCCCCGGCCTCGAGAGAGGCTGCTGTCTTCGGTCTGGTGCCTGCTGTAACCAACGCTTGTCAAGTGAAGGGGTATACCCCGCTGACTGATTCACCAGGGACCCTTAATTTGGTCACCCCGAGCCATACCCAAGACTATTGGGAGGAGGCATCCCTCGGCAGGTGCCCTCCATAGACGTGTGGTGCCCCTGGTACTCAGCTTTCTTTGTTGACTCTCACAAGCTGGGTCCTAATCGGCAGTGAGTTGCTTAGCAGGACTAGCTGTGTTCAGGTACTTCTATAAACCTAGTTTGCCCCACTCCTAAGCCTTTTTAATTCCAACGTCCCAGTAGTTTCTGAACTGGAGCGTTCTGCCCCCCTTTCAGCTCGTTTATCATCTAAAAAGGACTTAAGGTAGCCTTACAATACCCTCCAGTAGTACCATTGTGGCAGACTGTGCCAGGCCTAGTTGTGTTCAGAACATTTCTCAACTGCCTCGGCGTACTAATATTAGTGAGTTTGACTGCCATGAGAAGCCCACATGAGGTTTAAAAGTAAAATACTGGCTGGAGTTGGCTTAAATTAGCATGCATTTATACCCCAATAAACCCTTTTTTTGTTTTACTTACTGCGCAGTACCTGGTGTCCCCTAAGCAGGCCAGCTGTACTCAGGGCCCCTCTCCCGCTTGGTCTGTCTTTGACCTACCCAACCGCAGCTCCACCGTTGGTAACCTTGAGCTGCTGCTGCTGGATGCCTGCAGGCCCACGTCTTACCTTGCTGCGGCATGGGCTCGCTGCCCCTGCATGCCCCAAGTAATGCCGCCTTGTGGGCCACTTTGAACCGGGACACCTCAAACTGGTCCCTTGCCACTCCCCCAGCCTCCCACACTCTCTGGGTCACCATGGGCCCACTTTTCACCTTTTATTTCATGTATTTATTTATTTATAGGCACTTCCACCACTTTGTGGCTGCCATGATATAATGGGAGGCTGTGGGGTCTTACCCTGTGTCTCTCCTTGAGACGTGTGCCACTTCTGTCATGTGGGCCTGGGCCCATGATTTCCATGTTTTTTGGGGGGTTATTTATCGATATGCATTTGATTTGCTTTATTCACTTAAATGCACAGCCAGCCTAGTGTACGCTCGAACCGGACTGAGGCACCAACATGGTGGCCTCTTGTTAGTGGAACCGGAACACCAAAGGAATCCTCCAGTTCTCTTTCCTATTTCAGCGATAGATGTTCCTTCTGGGAGATGTGGACTACCCGTGAATTTGCCGGAACTTTAGAATATTCAAAGACCATTGGGTTTTCACCTGGTTACGGGATATTATTAGGATCTATGGCGTGTCCCTGTGCCCTGTGCGAAGCAAACACTTACTGTACTTCCATGAGGTGTGAACAATCCTGGAAATTAAATCTTGCCATGCGAGACTCTCCAGGGACCGGCTATACCGAGAGTATTGACTACTTCAATGTATAGTAGTCACATGACACCCGTACTGCAGTATAGTTTCAGCGGACTTGATCTGGAAAAGCACTCCTCAAAAGCACAAACGTAACACCAAGGTTGGGGGTTCTCTTTCTTGTAAGAATTGATTCCTACCCAAATGATCTCCTTTTTGCAACATTACGTTAATGAAGTTTCTTTTTGCGTGGTGTTTTTATTGTTCTCTGTTTTTCAGTGTTCCACAAATACTTTACACATTGCCCCTAGTTAAGCCTGATTACTCTGTGCCAAGCTACCAGCGGATCAAGCAAAGGTTATTTCTTACATAGGACCTGAATGTTAATAGTCACCTGGCAAGATCCATGGGTGGCAAAGCAAACCTGTATGTAAGTAAAGGGACCTCCAGGGCATTCTGATTGGAGGTGGTCTCTCAGACACCACAACTGACCTCCCAAAACTCAAGGGATATGGACTATAGATACTCATTGATCTGCCAAAATGAGTGTGCCTAACAACTTGTTCCTTCATAGAATTATCACATAGAACATGTGCGTACCCACTGATATAGAGGCACAATTCCCATCACCTGCAAATCCAAAGGATGTTGCCACTTGAAAGATTTTTGCAAGCAACGTTAGCGCTTGAATGACTCTTTGCCTTATGACATTTGGGGGGAACAGGGAGACATTTTAATTCGTCTTTCCTCTTTGGAAATCACTTAGCTGCTGATCCAAAGACTATTTGTGATTTCTCTTCACCTTGGCTCATCAATTTGGTTATCAAATTGAAGTGAACGGAATTTTAGCGATCAAGTTCACTCACTAACAACCTGCCTTCAGGCACTGACAAGCGTATATAGAGATCACCTTTTCAGAAACCAATTGAGGCTTTTCTAAAGGCGCGTCTTATGGTCAGCTCGTATACCCTTCGCAATATATCTTTTCCTTCAGAGTCTCTTCCGAGAGCCCCAAGGCTTAACGTCTCTAAATAATACCCGATATCTCCACCAAAGGCTACGCATCTTTATTTTATACAGGAGGCCCCCGCCAAAGAGTTTCAAGTTTCCATACAGAACTAACATTTACCAATTTCAGATGTCTCAACTGCGTCAAACGTTAGGGAAAAACTTCAAAACATCTTTGCGCAGGCCAGCTATTTGTAATGAGACTGTCCTGGCACGATCCCATCTCCCCCCAAACTGTGACTCGGCAAGACACCCTATCGCCCGACGTCATCCAGCAATTCACCAAACCCCCCAGTGAAGCCACGGACATCTTTTTAAACAGGAAGGGGTGGGAGCACACTGCTGACCTCCCAGCACAGTTCACCCCTTAGCATTCTGGTAAATGCAGTTTGTAGTGCATGCTTACTTGGTATTTTGCTGGAGTGTTCCACCAAAGTTGGTGCAGATTAGTGCTGTCATCTCTAGACACATGTGTTTCTGGATTTTATCCGTCATCAGTAGAGATCAAAAACGACTTTCTTCTGGGGTTGCTGAGCAGGCTGCCACAATTCTTACAGGTCTCAGTACCTCTCACAGGCACACAGGTGCATCTCCACTAGCTCGTCAGCTCAATGGCTCAAGGGAGCCTTTTTAAACAGGAAGGGGTGGTAGCACACTGCTGACCTCCTAGCACAGTTCGCCCCTTAGCATTCTGGTAAATGCAGTTTGTAGTGCATGCTTACTTGGTATTTTGCTGGAGTGTTCCACCAAAGTTGGTGCAGATTAGTGCTGTCATCTCTAGACACATGTGTTTCTGGATGTTATCCGTCATCAGTAGAGATCAAAAACGATTTTCTTCTGGGGTTGCTGAGCAGGCTGCCACAATTCTTACAGGTCTCAGAGACTGCATTTACCATAATGCCTGGGGCGAACCTTGCCTGGGAGGTGAAGCGGTGTGCTCCCACCCCTGTTCCTGTTTAAAAGTACTCCCGTGAGTCATTTGAGCTGACGAGCTCGTGGAAGAAGCACCCGCGCGCCAGTGAGAGGTACTTGACCTGATGTGATGTTTGGCAGCCTACCCAGCAAACCCCTAATTTGAAGACTGTAATCTCTATTGATGACGGTTAAAGAACCAGAAACACGTGTCTAGAGATCAGCACTATCTGCGCCAACTCTGGCGGAATACTCCAAAATATTTTAGCAAAGCAAAGAAACAAGAGACTGCATTTACCATAATGCCTGGGGCGAACCTTGCCTGGGAGGTGAAGCGGTGTGCTCCCACCCCTGTTCCTGTTTAAAAGCCACGGACGTCTCACCATCCCAGGAACACTGCAACAAGCTCAGCTCCTACTTCCACCTGAAAATCAAGGCCCTCTACGATAATTTCAGCGAACAGATGCCGGACACCACCCCCATCCCCACCACCTACTACAAGCATACCATCACAAGCTGGGAACCCGCCACCATTGAGCACACCACCGCGACCATGAGGAACACCTGCTCAGGAGCCCCCACGGACCCCTGCCCACCACACATCTACCACAGGGCCGCCACCTCCATCGCACCAGAACTAGGACAGACCATCAACGCCTCCTTCAAATCCGGCATCTACCCTGACGTCTGGAAGCGGGCGGAGGTTAAACCCCTCCTCAAGAAACCCACGGCCGACCCTACGGACCTGAAAAACTACCGGCCCATCTCTCTCCTCCCCTTCGCGGCCAAAGTCTCCGAGAGACTCGTAAACGCCCAGCTGACCGCCTTCATCGAAGAAAACTCCATCCTATATTCCTCCCAGTCCGGATTCCGGAGCAACCACAGCACCGAGACCGCCCTCCTCACCGCCACTGACGACATCTGCATGCTACTCGACCAGGGCCACACGGCTGCCCTCATCCTACTAGACCTCTCCGCAGCCTTTGACACCGTCTATCCTCGCACCCTAGCAGCCAGACTTCACGACGCGGGGATACGAGGAACCGCCCTCAACTGGATCGAATCCTTTCTCTCCGGCAGAACCCAAAGGATCAGACTCCCTCCCTTCCTCTCCGAACCCACAGAGATCAACTGTGGAGTACCCCAAGGATCATCACTCATCCCCAGGCTCTTCAACATCTACATGGCCCCCCTCGCCGCCATCATCAGACAGCATGGGCTCAGCATAGTATCAAACGCCGATGACACCCAGCTCATCCTCTCCCTCACAAAGAACCCCGAAGACACAAGACTCAGCTTCCAGGAAGGAAAGATGGATGTCGCAGACTGGATGAAAAATGAGCTGCCTGAAGCTCAACGCAGAGAAGACTGAGGTCCTCCTCCTCGGACCTTCCACCTCCACCTTGGACAACACCTGGTGGCCAGCCGCCCTCGGGACCCCACCCACCCCTACAGACCACGCACGGAACCTCTGCATCATCCTTGACTCCTCCCTCACCATGACCCGCCAGATCAACTCTGTCGCCTCCACCTGTTTCATCTGCCTCCGCATCCTCCGCAGGACCCTCAAATGGATACCCCACGAATACAGAAAGACTGTCACCTACGCTCTCATAACCAGCAGGCTGGACTATGGCAACGCCCTCTACGCCGGAATCAACAGAACTCTCCTACACAAGCTCCAAACCATCCAGAACACCGCAGCCAGACTCGTCTCTCGGGACCCCGCAGCACGAACACATGACCCAACACCTGCGAGACCTCCACTGGCTCCCCGTCGAGAAGAGAGTGACCTTCAAACTTCTCACCCACGCCTACAAATCCCTCCACAACATCGGACCCAAATACCTCAACGAGAGAGTCTCCTTCCACATACCCAAAAGGAACCTCCGCTCCGCCGACCTCGCCCTGGCAGAGACCCCCCGCATCAGGAGAAACCGAGCAGGCAGAAGAGCCTTCTCCTACGTCGCAGCCAAGGCTTGGAGCGAGGCTACCAGCCAACATCAGACGCTCCCGACCCTGCACACCTTCAGGAAGAACCTCAAGACCTGGCTCTTCGACTGATCCGGAGCTGCACTGCCCCCCACCCCCAGCGCCTTGAGACCCTCACGGGTGAGTAGCGCGCTTTATAAAAACCCTGATTGATTGATTGATTGATTATAAAATCGACAAATGACATTCGAAATGTTCTTTATACAAATATACAGCAACGCATTCACATGGTTATTCTTTTCAGCATATAGTTATATGTATCTTAGGGATACATGGTGAAGGCTCTGGGTTTCTGCTTTGAAACATGCATAGCTTTCTGTTTTTGCATGTGTTGAGCAGGTTTATTTGGGTTTTGTATGATACTTCTAGTAACAATTCAATGCGTTCTTTTTTTACCACAGAGCGCAAAATTAGGGTTTCTTTTTACTCTGTATCCATATTGCTTACAAAAACATGAAGGGGCAGATTTACAAGCCCCTTGCGCCACTTTTGCGTCACTTTTCCCATGTTAAAAATTACGCAAAAGTGGCGCAAGGGCCTTGTAAATAAGCCCCCACGAGTTTTGGGGAAAATACATGAGCCTAATGAGTGGTGAAGAAACACACATGACGTACCGGGGGAAGAAATAACATTTGTTATTTTTGGTTTTCCTGTTTATTTCTGCACATGTTCAAATGTAAAGTTGCATGTTTTACATTCTGTGCATTTGAGGGATTCAGCTCTGTTCTGATTAAGAGTTTCCATTCCTTTGAATTTTCATTATAGTGATAGGCCAGAATAATGCATTTTGTTTGGTGTATTATTTCACTTGTTTAAAAATGTTCTTGTCTAATAAACTCCCTTTAGAGGCAACAGAAAATACACTGAATCATTTGTAGTTTCTGTTAGGAGGTGCTTATTGCTACCACGCAACATAGCGGGACCCTTTTTATCAAGTCAGCAGAATAATGTTTGCGATAGCACTGAAAAAAACAAAACTTATTGTTCCTGCAGCTGAAGGGGAAACTTCCTTCCTATGCATTATTTATTTACTTATTTGTTGATGTTTTTGTTAGTTTGCCTATTTTTTTTGTGGTACATAAAACTTATACAGTAGAAACCTCGCCCCAGGGGCAGTGGAGCACTGTACAACTAGAATAGTAATTGGGGAAGGTGAAATGGCAGATGCAATAGAAAACACATGATTAAGGCAGAAAAGATAGCTGAAATTCTCCCTGCTCAAACCCTAAAACAACCACTCACATGATTTAGCAGATAAGAGTGATGTTTGCCTGGGACAATGGCTGGTGCAAATCTCAAGTCTCAGCTGTATCCAGGTGGGTGGATCTTTCAATGGAATTGAGAAATCAACAATTCAATGGCATATTAATAACAGTGAAGCACATTGTGCCCCACAAGATGACAGAGTAGTCAATTTGCAAACCATGACATTTTATTAACAGATTCAAACTCAAATCAGTCAAAATAAACATGAATCAATAATCATTTGATTACAGCATATGTCAATATAATCTGAGCATGTCAGATCATCAAATACCAAGAAAAGTCGTTTAAGTATTATTGTAGTAAATCATAAAGACTCAAGTGCTTATTTACAAGAGCCTTGTGGCACATTTGCACCATCAGAGCATCACTTTTGTGATGCTCCGGAGGCGCAGTGTGCAGACCCATATCTACAAGGTCACGCAAAGCCACTTTGCTTGGCCTCATAGATATGGAGTAAGCCTAAACAGCGCAAGTCGCTGCCTTGCCTTACTCTGAGTCAAAGAAGCATTCCATGGACGTTGTGGTGGGTGTTCCCATGCAAAGCCCATGGATTTTGACACATTCCCAGATTTATACATGGCATAAATCTGGGAATGCATCAAAACCTTGTGCCTCCCCAGAGCAGGCATATAGAGGAGAAATGTTTCCTTTTCTCCTCATTTTTCCCTGCAGCACACATACAAAGAGGAAAACACCTTTTAGGATTATTTTGGTGCAGGAAGGGGTCCCTTTCTACACAAAAACAATCCTGCCAAAAATGCAGGCACCCTTGCAACATAGTGCAAGGGTGCCTGCATTGGCTCACGGCTGTAAAATGTGTGCCGGTGCTGGATGAAAGGGCAGGAATGCACCATACCATGTAAATACAGTGCATTCATGCCCTTTCAAATTGGCATAGGGCAGTGCAGCAAGAAGCCTTGTGGCGCTGCCATACGCCAATTTCTTGTAAATAAGCCCCTCAGTTCCCTTGAAGGGAAACTCCCTAATGGTAAGCTCAGGTGTCAAAGGGCAATAGGGGAAGTTTTAAGCAGCAGGTGTCAGCAAATTAAAGCCCATAAAGCAGAGCTGAATGCAGAAGATTCCAATCAAGTAAAAGAGAAAAGAGTTTGCTCAAGAGATTATCTCTATGGGCAGGAATAAGAGAAGCACGGGGTCTCAAGAGTGACAACGTGATAAATGGCCCTCAAAGGTGGACAGGAACAAGTCTATCTAACACAAAAATGCACAATTAAATCATGAAATTCAACCAAAAGGACACTGACAAGGTTTCCACAGAGAAGGAATGAAGCAAAGGTTCTGTTTCGGCCCTCTTCTCATAAGTCATGTGTTATGGTGTTGTTTCTTCGTTCTGTATTCTATGTTGAGAATGTAAGATGAAGAACACTCCAAGTGAGTCAGTTGCTCCTGACTCCTTGAGGTGGATCGACGCCAGGTTGTTCTCCGAAATAAAACTTCTTCTACATCCGACTTGCTTCCTGTGGTTTCATACGTTTTCTGCCTCAACATGGTGGCGACGATCTACAAGGAAGTTTTTGACACAACCTGGCGTTCTTTTGCAGCCCCTTTGATATACCGGTGTTTTGTTGGGTTTGTTCGCATGGAAGTTTTCCAAACCCTCCAGTTTCGGTCACTGTATGGGATATAGAATTCACGTGCAAGGTACTGTACGATTTTGTTTTCTACTTACTGTGCTTTCTGAAGAAAGTTGAGTCTCGCGCCACCGCTCTCCTCTCAACTGTTGCCCGCGAGCCACGATACGTTGTTGTTTATGTCACTGAGGCGCAACGCACCACTTAACGTTTATCACGCCTACATGCTTCTGTCTAGCTACGAACTACAACGCTTACGTTCTCACGTCGAAGTGCCACCATCTTGGATTATTCACTCCGCGTTCGGCACCAACGATTATCACCTCCTGTCTGTAAACGCAGTGCGCATCTGCACAATTTAACTGCCTTTCTACACAACGGATGTGTGTGTACCGTAATCTGGCAGTTCCACGTCGGTGATTTGCACACCTTATTTTAATAACAATTTACGGTGGGTAACCGGTGCATGTCATTTCACGGTGATTTGCACACCTTTGCTTAGCGTCGTTACTGTTTAATTAAACCAACTAACGCTATGGCTCTACAATCTAACATTATCATGCCTCCTATGTTCTTGTCACAACCAGGTACTCCACCCATTGCTTGGGAAGACTGGATAGAAATGTTAGAGAATTTCATTACTGCCCTTGATGGTCAAAACTTTAATCCTTCTAGAAAAAAAGCTTTATTACTCAGTGCTTTGGGTAGCGAGGGACAAAGAACATTTAAATACTTACCGGTGACTGTGGGACCTAATGGGCAACCAATGGATAATGTATACAAGGAGCCTGTCAAAAGATTAGAAATAAGGTTTGCTAAAGAAGTACATTTGGTTCTGGCGATATACAAATTTTAAACTCAACCTCATTTGGAACACAAATCTATTGAAGAATGCGTAGCTAGATTGTGTGAATTATCTGTTAAATGCCGCTTTGGGGTACTGACGGAAGAGTTGATTCGAGATCAATTAATTGTGCATTGGTCGTGAGAAAAAGATTCAGGAAAGACTTTGGGCTGCAAAGGATCCATCTCTAAAAGAAGCTATCGACTTAGCAAAGGTCATTGAGGAATCTCAAAAAGGCATGAAGGAGTTAGGCAGAAGAGACTCAGCGAACTGTGAGGTTGCAAACTTAGATGGTCAAAAGGAAGATGTTGATGAAGTTAATGTTTTCACAATAGAATATGTGAAGGGAGTGTACCTAGCTTGACCTCTAGAAACAAGGCAAGGGAGTGTTTACGTTGTGGGAGTCCCTTTCACTTAGCAGACTCCAAACATTGTTTTGCTGTAGATCAAGAATGCAGAAAGTGTGGCCGCAAGGGTCACTATGCACGAATGTGCAAACAGGGTGCTATCTCTGATAAATACAAATCTAAAATGAATGTTGTGGAAACATACTCACCAGTACCTGACTGCAGAGACAAAATATTGATGGTGGGAGATATAAATGAGGGAATGTCTAGTGGTGAGGTTATTGCCAGTAGGTTGGAAAGACCTGTAGCCATGTTTCAAATTTGTGGGTCTGATGTGGAACTTATGATAGTTTCCGGGTCAATGTACACCATAATCCCTGAATTCTTGTTCAAAAAATTGTGGCACAATGTAACTTTGTTGACCAAGGATCTTGATCCGGTGGGGTACCAAGGGGAGTCCATAGACATTGTGGGGTACATGATTGGCATGATAACATTTGGAACTAAATGCATTGAAGGTAAGGTAGACATCTCAAGAGATGGCCCCCCATAATTGGTTGGATGTATCAATTCGATCTGAATATTGTCATCAACCCTAGGTCACTCTGCCAAGTCACTGTGGTAGAAAACATACATTTGCAAGAGATTTTACAAGAAGCACATAAGGTCTTTGAAAACAGGTTGGGGTGCGTAAAAGGATATGTACATAAAATTGTACTTAAACAAGGAGCTAAGCCTGTACATCACAAACTTAGGAGGATACCAATCTCTGTTAGGTATGGTCTCAAAGACTTATTGCAAGATATGTTGAAGGGGGGGGAGGGGGGTGATTGAGCCAGTGGAGGCTTCCCCATGGATTTCTCCGGTGGTCATCACTCAGAAACCTGATGGCCGTTTGAGATTCTGCATTGACTTAAGGTCACTTAACCGTGACATTGTAGTTGATACATTCCCACTTCCCAACATCAGTGAACTCTTGCAGTCTGTGGGTGATGGTAAGTACTTCTCTAAGATAGATTTGAGGAGTGCTTATCATCAGATCAAGTTGCACCAAGACTCCAAGTCCTTGACTTCTTTCATCACCTCTGAAGGAACTTTCCAATTTACTCGCATGCCGTTTGGTTTGGCATCGGCTGCCAGCGTCTTTCAGAGGATGATGGCTAACACCTTCAAGGGTTTGAAGAGGGTTGTCTACTTCCAAGACGACATTCTAATTTCAGGGAAGAGTGTCGAACAACACAATATCATCCTTAGACAAGTTTTGAGAAGGTTAGAAGATGTTGGTATGGCTGTCAGTCGTGACAAGTGTGTTTTTCTCACAGAACAAGTAGAGTACCTGGGGTACACTATATCTAGTGGTGGCATCAAACCAAAGCTTTCATTGCTGGAAGCCATCAAATCTGCACCTGATCCCAAAGACAAAGACCAATTGAGGTCATTTCTTGGTCTTGTAGAGTACTATTCTAAGTTCGTGAAAGGCTTTGCTGACAAAACTGAGGATATCAGGAGGTTATTACGAAAAGGCAGTAAATTTGTCTGGGAGGAGGTTCAACACAAACGTTTTGAAAACATTAAGAGGGAAATGTGTGAAGCAGGAATTTTGGCTTCTATTGATTTTAAGTGTCAATCATTCTTGACAGTGGATGCCAGCGCTACTGGATTGGGTGTAGTTTTGTCAGAAAGACAAGGTGGCGCTGAAAAGACAGTTGTATTTGCTTCACGCACCCTCACCCAAGCTGAACGGAATTATTCCGTTATCGAGCGTGAAGCACTGGCTGCAGCTTGGGGTGCGGAGTATTTCAGGGTGTATCTCTGGGGAATGAAGTTTGTGCTAAGGACAGATCACAAGCCCCTGATCAAAATTTTGTCGGCTGGTGGTGCTGGAAAGGCTCAGTGAGGCTAGCCAGATTTGCTGCATGCTTGCAAGAGTATCTGTATGAGGTTGAATTTGTCCATGGTTGGAGAAACGTCCAGACTGACTGCCTTTCTCTCATGTCTTTGATTTGGGAAACTGTGGATGAGAAAGCTGTTAAAAATTCTGATTTTGAAGAGTCTGTTGCATTTGTTCATGATGTGGTGCACAACAGTTTGGGTGCCATAACGAGAGCCCAGTGGGAAGAAGAAATGCGTTTGGATGAGGTATTAAAGGAAGTCATGGTGATGATCAAAAAGGGTGCAGAGAGAGAGACCACCCTATCTATGCCTGCTAGACCCTTCTGGAAGGTATTTGACGAGTTATCAATAAGTGGTTTGGATGTTGTCATGAGGGGTGATCGCTTTGTACCTCCCAATGGGTTAAGGTTTCACATCTTCAAGTTAGCGCATGAAGGGCACCTGGGCCAAGGTATGACGAATAGAAGGATTAAAGAGGAATTTTGGTGGCCTGGGTTAGATGAGCAGGTCAAGAGATGGGTTGTGAATTGCAACTTGTGCAAAGAAAGTGAGAAACGTTTGAAGGTTGGTAATCAGAGTGTGGGTGGTCATATCGAGGATCCTGGAGCAGCTTGGCATACCATTTGCCTTGACTTCATAGGTCCCATGTCGGAGATACCTGGAGATTTCAAGTTTGCATCTATCATAGTGGATGTACATTCTAGATGGTTGATTATAAAGTTTTTGAAAGATATTACTACCAAGTCTACTATCACAATGTTGGAAGAAATTTTCATTGAGGAGGGTGTCCCCACCGTTTTGCTCACTGATAATGGTACTCAATTGACTTCCACTGATATGCGTCATTTTTTGGAGCAGTGTGGGATCAAGCACTCTCGTACTTCCTTATACAATCCCATGGGAAATGGCATTGTTGAGAGTGCCAACAGATTGGTTAAAGTGATCATTCAACTAGCATTGTCAAATCGTCAGTCAGTCAGAAAACATGTCTCTGACATGTTATGGGCCTACCGATCTACTTTACACAGTGTCACATCCAAAGTCCCTTTTCAGCTCATTAGGGGGTGTTCCCCAGGTACCAGATTGGTTCCTGCTTGGTTAAAAGCATGGGTAGTGTCTGATGGCAAAATGACTCATGAACAAGTTCATCCAGTTCATACCAAGATCTGCAAAGGTGACTGGGTCAAAGTAAGATCCAGAAAGGTGCAAGGTGGTTTAAGTAAGTTCAAGGGGCCTTTTCGTGTGGTGAGTGTTGGGAAATACTTTGTGGTGATTGAGGGAGGTGAAAGATGGAATTTCAGGAATGTTGCTTTGTACCAGAGAGGAGGGGTTTGTTTGAGGAGAGAAGATGATGAGGGTTGTTCTGGTGCCATGTTCATGTGTTATGATGAAGTCAGGTGTGGTCGGTGTGATTCTGAAGAAGGAGTAGGTGTTAATGGTTCCTTGCCTGTGGATGAGGTCAGAGTTCGCAGACCTCCTGCTTACTTACAAGATTATGTCAGAAAGTGATGGGTGCTCCATCTTATTTTCTTTGAAGTTAGTTGGAGTGGGGTTATTCCCTTTTCTTGTTTTTTTTTATTTTGTTTTCTTTTGTGCTTACATTTTCTTTTTTTGGTTGCTCCTTAGTTTTCTTTAAAATTAGTATAAGGGAAGGGCATGTGTTATGGTGATGTTTCTTAATTCTGTATTCTATGTTGAGAATGTAAGGTGAAGAACACTCCAAGTGAGTCAGTTGCTCCTGACTCCTTGAGGTGGATCGACACCAGGTTGTTCTCCGAAATAAAACTTCTTCTACATCCGACTGCTTCC
>CAWUFW010022575.1:0-92407 GCA_963921515.1 Calotriton arnoldi
CAGTGGGTCTTCTGCTTACAGACCTTGCACCATGGTTTTCTTTGGCCTTTACCCTTGGTAGACTGGGAATCCCCACCAGAAGAAGATTTTTGGGGGCCTGATGAAGACTTTTGATCTTTACCCTTCTCCCCACCCTTGTCAGAGTTCTTAGCATCTTGCTTCTTGGTTTCCCCACCTTGGTTCTGTACCTTCTGCTTCACCCTGGTTCTGACCCATTTGTCTGCCTTCTTTCCCAATTCTTGGGGAGAGGTCAGATCAGAGTCAACAAGGTACTGATGCAACAGCTGATTTTGACAGTTATTAAGAATCAGCTCCCTCATTATCAGATTATACAATCCTGAGAAGTCACACACCTTACTGCCCATCAACCAGCCTTCCAGAGCCTTGGCAGAACAATCCACATAGTCTACCCAGTCTTGAGTCTGTGCTTTTTGGGTGTCTCTGAACTTCAACCTGTACTGTTCAGTGGTTAGGCCAAACCCATCAATAAGAGCACTCTTCAAGACCTTGTAATTGTCAGCATCCTCCTCTCTAACAGTGAGGAGCTTGTCTCTACCTTTGTCAGCAAAGGAGAGCCACAAGATTGCTGCCCACTGCTCCTGAGGGACCTTCTGTACTTTACAGGCCCTCTCTAAAGCAGTTATCCATTTGTGGATATCATCCCCACTCTGGTAGGGAGGGACAATCTTGCTCAGGTTCCTATGGTCATAGGACCTTTCCCTGTCTCTAGGGACATGGCTGCCACCATGGGACTCTAGTCCCAACTTTCTTCTCTCTCTAAGGAGATCTAGGGATTCTCTATCTAAAGCCAATTGCTTCTTCCTGATCTCTAGTTGAGTTTCCTCATACTGGACCAGTCTCTTTCTTCTCTCATGAGAGGATTCCCTCCTGTGAGAAGAAACAGAGCTCCCTATTGAGGTGCCAGAGTGGTTAGACTCCTGAGAAGGAGACCTAGACTTTCTGAGCACACTCATTATCCTTCCTGGGGGACAAAGGTGTGGTTCTCTAGATCCTCATCTTCATCTTCCCCAGAAGGGATTGGGTTCTCCAGGTCAGGGTCATTGTCACCCTCCTGGTCAGTTTCAGAGGGGGGCTGGGGGTAGTGGTACCCCTGGCCCCTTCCTCATCTGCTGGCCCACCCTCTGCTCCTACCCCTTCAGTCTCTGAAGACTTACTAAGATCATAAGCCACCAACAACTCCTGGAGGTGTTGGGTGGTGGGACTTTGGCCTGTCCTTAATTTCCTCATGTTACACAAAGCTCTCAGTTCCAAGAATGGGAGTGTGTCATACTTGGAGGGGAAGCTCAATGGCTTCCTGCAGGGTATCTTTGGATCCTGCTTTTAAAGACATTACTAGTGTGGTGTGGTGTATGCACTACCTACTCTAGTGTGGCCTACTAAACTCTCTTGAGTTGTAGAAAGGGTTGTGCTATCCCTTAACACACAACTCTAAGTTCAGTAGAACTTACTGTTATTCTAAGCTTAAATTATATGTACCTTAGGTACCTTTAGTGGTTTTCAGTTGATCAATTCAATTGAGATTATCTGGTAAAACAATAGCAAGCTGGAATCCCACCGCTGCCACCAATGTGAGAAGTTGGCCTGGCATATGCTGTCCACTAATTATAGTGGGCACCTTGCACCAGTCCAAATCGACTCTTATGGTAGGTAGGTTAAAGACAACCTTATTGAAAGCTATCCTAGTGGTAGCTGTGGAGAGCAGCCTTCAGGCTAAGTCTTGAAGGAATGTAAAGCAGCTTGTTTTACCAGTCTATAATCTCTTGAGTGACCAAATGAAAGAGCACCACACCAGGTATATATTCAAAATATATGTATTTATTACTAAACACACCCCTCTAGTCTCTTTATGAGGCTAGAGTTCGAAGTACATAGGTTATAAGATCTTAAATCACAGTAATAGCACAAATACACGTTTGGGCCCTAGGGGCGTACTCAAACCATATACCAATAAAGTGGTATGCGAACCACGACTGAACTAGACACTAGGCCTAGAGCCTCTAGAAGTGCTTGGACCCCAAGGAACCACCCAAGGTAGTGACACAGGGGACCCACGGGAGACGCGTGCAGTGTAAATACACAACCGCGATACGCCGTTAACTTCTATGGAGAAAGTCGGGATCGGGAAAATAGAGGAAAGGGACACTTAGAAGAGGACTAGGACAAAACCCTTTGAGATCTAGGACTTTGAAGAGTCTCTACCCACGGGAGCACCGGAGTACTCGTGTTATCTCACCCAGGGAAGCCGGGTGCATAGGTGCCTTTCGGGGTCGGGTTTCGTCGTCGGTTCTTATGGCGATCTGCTGCAAAGTGCTGCTGGCGACCAGGAGAAAAGTGTCCGGGTGGATCCAAGAGTGGATCGGAGTTCTGAAGAACCTGAAAGCAGAGGGGACAGAGTCTGGGTCACTAGCCAGTGACCAGGGAGGCGATGGACAGATGCCCACCGATGTTGAGTGCTTCAGATTCGATGACGGTCGTCTTGACTCTTCAGCCACGAGGTCCGGGAGGCGTTGTCGGCGACCAGGAGCAGGATTCGGGCTGTTGCTCGATGTCTGTCGAGTGCAGAGGTGTCGGCGACCAGATTGGACCCAACAAGCCTTGGCAACGGCAAGTCTTGAGTAAGATGTAGATCGTCGATGATGCAGACCAGCAAGGTCTGGGGAACTCACCCAGTGAGGGTAAGTGAGGGCAGGCCTGGAGCAACCAGGATGCCAAGTAAAGAAAAGATTGGCCTTCGTCAAGGGCTACTAGCCAACGGGCTAGCGACCGCGAAGGAGCCTCGTGACGCCGCACATGGAGCTGGCTCACAGGACACTCGTGGAGTGGGGGCCAGTGATCTTCGGTGCAGGTGGTGCTGGAGACTAGGGCTACTCGGAGCCCAAAGCACGACTTCTTGGGAGACCCAGAAGATGGTGCACTTGCAAGTGTGCTTGGTGTCCAGGGGTCACGGTCTCAAGTCACCCACGACAGCCACGGGCCTCAGCTTTGCTGGGGACTCAGGGTAGCCTCGGGGAAGTCTGAGAATCCACGTCTGGTGATGCGATTACTTCGGCGTCCGACGGGAGCTTCAGTGATGCGAACCGGACAGATGCTTCTTTGGTGCCTGCCAAGCAGGGGAGTCACTCCTTGACCCCAAGGGAGATTCTTCAGTCCTCTAATCTTGTCGTAGAGCGTCGAAGGTCCAGGATTCCGTGTCAGAGTTTCGTCCAGGTATAATCTAAAGTCCTAAGGACTGGGTTCCTACCTTTATTCTAAAAATAGGGGATGGACTACTCTGTGGCCCCACCTATGGGTGGGTCAGGGCAGAGGGGTGGCTACACCCCTTTCCCTTTGTCCAGTTCGTGCCAAAGCAGGGGCTGCAAGCCCCTGATCCGGTTTGAACTGGGGTATGCACAGGGACACCAAATGTGCCCCCAGTGCAGGACTTCAAAGCACCCGAAAGTGCTCCCGCCCAGCCCCAATACACATTGTCCTGTCTGGGGAGGTGGTCACACCTCCCTGGGACAGGAAACCTATTGTCCAGGCCTCCCCTGCCGGAGTTTCGTCCAGCAGCAGGAGGCCAGACTCGTGTCTGTGGCAGCAGCATCCATTTTGTGATGCCAGGGCTCTGGAAAGAAGTTACCGGACTCGTCAGAGTTAACATGCCTTTCCCTCTAGAAGGGTGGAATGCTACCCCCGCCGCCAGGATTGGCGGGGGGTAGTATTCCAAGATGTTTGACACCAAACACGACATGTTTAGGTGCAGCCATTCCATAGTTAGCATTTTACCGCGAGGATATAATGCGTTTAAGAGTATATGGTCAGGCTGCACTACAAACTGCATCAGAGATGGTCTCCGAACGCTGCAGAGGGGCCCTGCTCATGCAGGGGCACCCTCCCACATAGGAACCATGCACTCTGCCTTTAGGATTGATAAGGCCTGCCTTAGGAGTGACTTATAGGTTTATATGTGTGTATGCATTTAGTGATATAGGTAACCTATACCACAGTAAGGGGTGCATGCACCACCTTACCCAGGCTGCAGTAGCAGACCCGTGGTGTCAGTTTGGATGGCCTTCCAGGGGTGGCATAATACATGCTGCAGCCCCTGGCAGGCCTCTGAGGTACCTATGCCCTTGGTGCATAGTATACCATATCCTAGGGACTTACAAGGGCACTCCAGATCCCAATCAGTGATGTGCCTAAGGCACATGGAGACCCTTTTAAAGAGGAAACAGCTAGGCTGGGGTTCTGAATAGCAGGGCCCCAGCCAGACTAATGTCGAAAACCAGTGAAGCATCAGCAAAAAGTGGGGGTACCCATGTGAAGCAGATCCTACTCTCCTACACTGGTGTTTCCGGGTTTAGTGCAGTGGTGTTTGGGCAGTGTAGGGGGTCTTGCTGGGGGTGGTGTTTCAGGGTTTAGGGCAGTGCAATGGTGTTCGCGCAGTGTAGGGGGTCTTGCTGGGGCTGATGTTTCAGCGTTTAGGGCAGCGCAGTGGTGTTCAGGCAGTGTAGGGGGTCTTGCTGGGGCTGGTGTTTCAGGGTTTAGGGCAGTGCAGTGGTGTTCGGGCAGTGTAGGGGGTCTTGCTGGGGCTGGTGTTTCAGGGTTTAGGGTAGTGCAGTGGTGTTCGGGCAGTGTAGGGGGTCGTGCTGGGGCTGGTGTTTGAGGGTTTAGGGCAGTGCAGTGGTGTTCGGGCAGTGTAGGGGGTCGTGCTGGGGCTGGTGTTTCAGGGTTTAGGGCAGTGCAGTGGTTTTCAGGCAGTGTAGGCGGTCGTGCTGGGGGTGGTGTTTCAGGGTTTAGGGCAGTGCAGTGGTGTTCGGGCAGTGTAGGGGGTCGTGCTGGGGGTGGTGTTTCAGGGTTTAGGGCAGTGCAGTGGTGTTCGGGCAGTGTAGGGGGTCGTGTTGGGGCTGGTGTTTCAGGGTTTTGGGCAGAGCAGTGGTGTTCGGGCAGTGTAGGGGGTCGTGCTGGGGGTGGTGTTTTAGGGTTTAGGGCACTGCAGTGTTGTTCGGGCAGTGTAGGGGGTCTTGCTGGGGGTGGTGTTTCAGGGTTTAGGGCAGTGGTGTTCGGGCAGTGTAGGGGGTCTTGCTGGGGGTGATGTTTCAGGGTTTAGGGCAGTGCAGTGGTGTTCGGGCAGTGTAGGGGGTCGTGCACGGGTGGTGTTTCAGGGTTTAGGGCAGTGCAGTAGTGTTCGGGCAGTGTAGGGGGTTGTGCTGGGGCTGGTGTTTCAGGATTTAGGGCAGTGCAATGGTGTTCTGGCAGTGTAGGGGGTCGTGCTGGGGCTAGTGTTTCACTGTTTAGGGCAGTGTAGTGGTGTTCGGACAGTGTAGGGGGTCATGCTGGGGCTGGTGTTTCAGGGTTTAGGGCAGTGCAGTGGTGTTCGTGAAGTGTAGGTGGTCGTGCTGGGGCTGGTGTTTCAGGGTTTAGGGCAGTGCAGTGGTGTTCGGGCAGTGTAGGGGGTCATGCTGGGGCTGGTGTTTCAGGGTTTAGGGCAGTGCAGTGGTGTTCGGGCAGTGTAGGGGGTCTTGCTGGGGGTGGTGTTTCAGGGTTTAGGGCACTGGTGTTCGGGCAGTGTAGGGGTCTTGCTGGGGGTGATGTTTCAGGGTTTATGGCAGTGCAGTGGTGTTCGGGCAGTGTAGGGGGTCTTGCTGGGGGTAGTGTTTCAGGGTTTAGGGCAGTGCAGGGGTGTTCGTGCAGTGTAGGGGTCGTGCTGGGGATGATGTTTCAGGGTTTAGGCCAGTGCAGTAGTGTTCGGGCAGAGTAGGGGGTCGTGCAGGGGAATGGTGTTTCAGGGTTTAGGGCAGTGCAGTGGTGTTCGGGCAGTGTAGTGGGTCATGCAGGGGGTGGTGTTTCAGGGTTTAGGGCAGTGCAGTGGTGTTCGGGCAATGTAGGGGGTCGTGCTGGGGCTGGTGTTTCAGGTTTTAGGGCAGTGCAGTGGTGTTCGGGCAGTGTAGGGGGTCTTGCTGGGGGTGGTGTTTCAGGGTTTAGGGCAGTGGTGTTCGGGCAGTGTAGGGGGTCTTGCTGGGGGTGATGTTTCAGGGTTTAGGGCAGTGCAGTGGTGTTCGGGCAGTGTAGGGTGTCGTGCTGGGGGTGGTGTTTCAGGGTTTAGGGCAGTGCAGTGGTGTTCGGGCAGTGTAGGGGGTCGTGCACTGGGTGGTGTTTCAGGGTTTAGGGCAGTGCAGTGGTGTTCGGGCAGTGTAGGGGGTTGTGCTGGGGCTGGTATTTCAGGGTTTAGGGCAGTGCAATGGTGTTCTGGCAGTGTAGGGGGTCGTGCTGGGGCTAGTGTTTCACGGTTTAGGGCAGTGCAGTGGTGTTCGGGCAGTGTAGGGGGTCATGCTGGGGCTGGTGTGTCAGGGTTTAGGGCAGTGCAGTGGTGTTCGTGCAGTGTAGGTGGTCGTGCTGGGGCTGGTGTTTCAGGGTTTAGGGCAGTGCAGTGGTGTTCGGGCAGTGTAGGGGGTCATGCTGGGGCTGGTGTTTCAGGGTTTAGGGCAGTGCAGTGGTGCTCAGGCAGTGTAGGGGGTCGTGCTGGGGGTGGTGTTTATGGGTTTAGGGTAGTGCAGTGGTGTTCGGGCAGTGTAGGGGGTCGTGCTGGGGCTGGTGTTTCAGGGTTTAGGGCAGTGCAGTGGTGTTCGGGCAGTGTAGGGGGTCGTGCTGGGGCTTGTGTTTCAGGGTTTTGGGCAGAGCAGTGGTGTTCGGGCAGTGTAGGGGGTCGTGCTGGGGGTGGTGTTTCAGGGTTTAGGGCAGTGCAGTGGTGTTCGGGCAGTGTAGGGGGTCGTGCTGGGGGTGGTGTTTCAGGGTTTAGGGCAGTGGTGTTCGGGCAGTGTAGGGGGTCTTGCTGGGGGTGATGTTTCAGGGTTTAGGGCAGTGGAGTGGTGTTTGGGCAGTGTAGGGGTCTTGCTGGGGATAGTGTTTCAGGGTTTAGGGCAGTGCAGTGGTGTTTGGGCAGTGTAGGGGGCCGTGCTGGGGGTGGTGTTTCACGGTTTAGGGCAGTGCAGTGGTGTTCGGGCAGTGTAGGGGGTCGTGAAGGGGGTGGTGTTTCAGGGTTTAGGGCAGTGCAGTGGTGTTCGGCAGTGTAGGGGTCGTGCTGGGGGTGGTGTTTCAGGGTTTAGGGCAGTGCAGTGGTGTTCGAACAGTGTAGGGGGTCGTGCAGGGGCTGGTGTTTCAAGGTTTAGGGCAGTGCAGTGGTGTTCGGGCAGTGTAGGGGGTCGTTCTGGGGGTAGTGTTTTAGGGATTAGGGTAGTGCAGTGGTGCTTGTGTAGTGTAGGGGGTCGTGCTGGGGGTAGTGTTGTAGGGTTTAGGGTAGTGCAGTGGTGTTCGGGCAGTGTAGGGGGTCTTGCTGGGGGTGGTGTTTCAGGGTTTAGGGCAGTGGTGTTCGGGCAGTGTAGGGGGTCTTGCTGGGGGTGATGTTTCAGGGTTTAGGGCAGTGCAGTGGTGTTCGGGCAGTGTAGGGGGTCTTGCTGGGGGTAGTGTTTCAGGGTTTAGGGCAGTGCAGGGGTGTTCGTGCAGTGTAGGGGGTCGTGCTGGGGATGGTGTTTCAGGGTTTAGGGCAGTGCAGTAGTGTTCGGGCAGTGTAGGGGGTCGTGCAGGGGGAATGGTGTTTCAGGGTTTAGGGCAGTGCAGTGGTGTTCGGGCAGTGTAGGGTGTCGTGCTGGGGGTGGTGTTTCAGGGTTTAGGGCAGTGCAGTGGTGTTCGGGCAGTGTAGGGGGTCGTGCACGGGTGGTGTTTCAGGGTTTAGGGCAGTGCAGTAGTGTTCGGGCAGTGTAGGGGGTTGTGCTGGGGCTGGTGTTTCAGGGTTTAGGGCAGTGCAATGGTGTTCTGACAGTGTAGGGGGTTGTGCTGGGGCTAGTGTTTCACTGTTTAGGGCAGTGCAGTGGTGTTCGGACAGTGTAGGGGTCATGCTGGGGCTGGTGTTTCAGGGTTTAGGGCAGTGCAGTGGTGTTCGTGGAGTGTAGGTGGTCGTGCTGGGGCTGGTGTTTCAGGGTTTAGGGCAGTGCAGTGGTGTTCGGGCAGTGTAGGGGGTCATGCTGGGGCTGGTGTTTCAGGGTTTAGGGCAGTGCAGTGGTGCTCAGGCAGTGTAGGGGGTCGTGCTGGGGGTGGTGTTTCTGGGTTTAGGGTAGTGCAGTGGTGTTCGGGCAGTGTAGGGGTCGTGCTGGGGATGGTGTTTCAGGGTTTAGGGCAGTGCAGTAGTGTTTGGGCAGTGTAGGGGGTCGTGCAGGGGGAATGGTGTTTCAGGGTTTAGGGCAGTGCAGTGGTGTTCGGGCAGTGTAGGGTGTGGTGCTGGGGGTGGTGTTTCAGGGTTTAGGGCAGTGCAGTGGTGTTCGGGCAGTGTAGGGGGTCGTGCACAGGTGGTGTTTCAGGGTTTAGGGCAGTGCAGTAGTGTTCGGGCAGTGTAGGGGGTTGTGCTGGGGCTGGTGTTTCAGGGTTTAGGGCAGTGCAATGGTGTTCTGGCAGTGTAGGGGGTCATGCTGGGGCTAGTGTTTCACTGTTTAGGGCAGTGCAGTGGTGTTCGGACAGTGTAGGGGGTCAAGCTGGGGCTGGTGTTTCAGGGTTTAGGGCAGTGCAGTGGTGTTCGTGCAGTGTAGGTGGTCGTGCTGGGGCTGGTGTTTCAGGGTTTAGGGCAGTGCAGTGGTGTTCGGGCAGTGTAGGGGGTCGTGCTGGGGCTGGTGTTTCAGGGTTTAGGGCAGTGCAGTGGTGTTCGTGCAGTGTAGGTGTTCATGCTGGGGCTGGTGTTTCAGGGTTTAGGGCAGTGCAGTGGTGCTCAGGCAGTGTAGGGGGTC
Source organism: Calotriton arnoldi (assembly GCA_963921515.1). Taxonomy (NCBI): domain Eukaryota; kingdom Metazoa; phylum Chordata; class Amphibia; order Caudata; family Salamandridae; genus Calotriton; species Calotriton arnoldi. Next base: position 8,775 of record CAWUFW010022575.1, read on the forward strand.
GTGCTGGGGGTGGTGTTTCAGGGTTTAGGGCAGTGCAGTGGTGTTCGGGCAGTGTAGGGGGTCGTGCTGGGGGTGGTGTTTCAGGGTTTAGGGCAGTGGTGTTCGGGCAGTGTAGGGGGTCTTGCTGGGGGTGATGTTTCAGGGTTTAGGGCAGTGCAGTGCAGTGGTGTTTGGGCAGTGTAGGGGGCCGTGCTGGGGGTGGTGTTTCAGGGTTTAGGGCAGTGCAGTGGTGTTCGGGCAGTGTAGGGGGTCGTTAAGGGGTGGTGTTTCAGGTTTTAGGGCAGTGCAGTGGTGTTCGGGCAGTGTAGGGGGTCGTGCTGGGGGTGGTGTTTCAGGGTTTAGGGCAGTGCAGTGGTGTTCGAACAGTGTAGGGGGTCGTGCAGTGGCTGGTGTTTCAAGGTTTAGGGCAGTGCAGTGGTGTTCGGGCAGTGTAGGGGGTCGTTCTGGGGGTAGTGTTTTAGGGTTTAGGGTAGTGCAGTGGTGCTTGTGTAGTGTAGGGGGTCGTGCTGGGGGTAGTGTTTTAGGGTTTAGGGTAGTGCAGTGGTGTTTGTGTAGTGTAGGGGTCATGTTTTAGGGTAGTGCAGTGGTGTTTGGGTAGTGTAGGGGGTCGTGCTGGGGGTATTGTTTTAGGATTTAGGATAGTGCAGTGGTGCTTGTGTAGTGTAGGGAGTCGTGCTGGGGTAGTGTTTTAGGGTTTAGAGTAGTGCAGTAGTGTTTTTGTAGTGTAGGGGGTCATGTTTTAAGATGCAACGCTCCAATACCTGACCAGTCTGCACTACATAAAACTGCAAAAAACTAAAAATAAAAAGTGTTTTGCACACTTTTGTCATTGGGCTATATGTGGGCTACATCTGGGTAATATTTGTGCTACATTTGGGCTCTTTTTTCTCTGGTGGCCATCTTGGAAGACTTCTTTGTTATGAAGTTTCCTAATTTCCTCATTTACTGCAGTCTCCTCAGTAGGAAATGCTTTCAGTTTTTACTTTGATTCCATCAAGAAGGCATTCAGATGTGTCTCACATTTGCCATAAATTCAGAATGTTAGCACTCTAGTTGCTCATTAGATCACTGTACTAAAGCTACTGCTCACCAGGGAGTTAACTGGAAGTCTGCTGCTGGTATTGAAAGTGATTGTTTCAGTCTGCTTGTCAGAATTTTCTAATGAAATAGAAGAGGATTTGAGATCTCACTTAAAACATGCCCTCATTTTTCTTTCTGCAGCACTAACCATAATTTTTATTTAAAAAAGAACCCCTCATTTTGTTCCTTTTTAAATTAAATGTTTTAAGTATTAACGGTTTATTCCAATCAAGATGGCTTCCGGTGTGCCATACTTTTGTCATAAGTAAGGCTGTTAGCGCTCTAGTTGTTCTTTAGAACACTCTGGGAAGCTGCAGTAGAACACAAAGGCATCAACTGGCAGGCTGCTCCTGTTGAAATATAACAGGAAGATATTTGAGATCACACTTGAAACATGTCCTAATTTTTCTTTCTACAGCACTACCCATAATTTTTATGACAAAATTAACCCCATCATTTTGTTCCTTTTAAATTAAATGTTTTAAGTGTTACCAGTTTATTCCAATCAAGATGGCTTCAGGTGTGCCATACTTTTGTCATAAGTAAGGCTGTTAGCACTCTAGTTGTTCTTTAGAACATTCTGGGAAGCTGCAGTAGAACACAAAGGAATCAACTGACAGTCTCTGCCCTTGTTGGATGTACATGTTTTACTGAGAATGTCAGACTTCATTCTCACATGACTGAGAAAGATAATGTGAATTTACAGAAAATATGCTCTCATTTTAGCTTCTGGAGCACCTTCCAAAACTGTATGGGACAAGCATGTGAAAATAGTTTTCTCTCAAACATGATTCATGATATCCCAGCAGAAGCTTTTTCACAGGGTAAAATCACCTTAGAACACACCACAATTCCTGAAATTAGTATGGTACCATCAACAAATGAATTCTAATGTAACTAAAGTCTGTTATCACCCTTAATAGTTCTCCTTTTGGTAACCCTCAAAATCTTTGATTCACTACAAGGCATTTCAATGGGGTACTATCATGTATATTGGTCTCAAGATGGCTGCCAGCAATTCCAGGATGAAGTGCTGACAGCCAATCAGATCTCACGATGACATGTGTGGTTAGGCTCCGCCCAGATATATATGTGTTTTTACTTTTGATTTTCTCAGCAACTACTGAACGGATTTACACCATTTAACAAAAGGGTTCTTTCTGAACCAAGAACTACCTCTTTGCCAAATTTGGTGTAATTCCGTTCAGCAGTTCGGGCTGTAGCCGTGTCTAAAGTTTCCTATGGGAAAATGAATGGGGAAAACACGTTTTGGGACCCCCCTTTTTCTCGGCACCCGCTTGATGAATCACCCCGAGACTTTCAGGGTAGGAGCGGACCGGAGCGGGCCATAAAGTTTGAAAATTTCGCGAAGATTCGTCAACCGGCAAGAGAGTTATTTCAAATAGAATGTCGCGGATTTCCTATGGAAAATAGGTCCTAACTATAACTATCTACTGGCGACCGCCAGTAGATAATATATATATATATATATATATATATATATTCATTCACTGAAAAAACCATAGGTTTCAGGCACGTTATAGTTAGAAATTAGCATTTAAAAAACCTTTGAAATTCACTGAAACAACCATAGGTTTCAGGCACGTTATAGTTAGAAATTAGCATTTAAAAAACCTTAGAAATTCACTGAAAAAACCATAGGTTTTAGGGAAAGTTATAGTTAGTTGGACATTTCACTCGTACAAAACCAGAGAAATTCCCCCGTTATAGTTAGTTCAGCTAACTATAACTCGCGCCCTGCAATGCACTGCTGATGATGTCACATATTACATCACTCATGACATGGTCAGTGACATCACTGATGACATCACTGATGACATCTCAAATGATGCAGCGCGCGCAACGAAATTCGTTTTATTTATTTACATGTTTACTTACCTCTAATCGGCCATAATCCGTAGTTTACTACCCCCCGCCCCACGTCAGCGCCCGGCAGCACTCCCACCACGGGCCGCTACTGGTAGTGGGTCACTCCAAACAAATCATGAGATACTTGGAAAGATAAAGGATTACTTTATTTCATGAGTTAGGCCCCATGACACTGGTGATGTGCAGATGGCTCTGAGGACAGGCAAAGAAAGATACCTCACAGTTCTCAGAACCACACTGTATGTTCAAAATAGAATGTAATGTACAGTTTAAAGAAACACACCCAGCAATAAATTAGAATGGTAAACTAACGTTACAATGCAAAAGAATACACGTTACATCACCCTCCCCTCATAAATAAAACAAAAAGGAAAATACTTATGCTAAGAAAAGGGTAATAATAACTTATTAGTACAATTCAAAATCCTTTAGCTTAGCAGGTAATTTTGTTAGATCTTGAGCTGCCGGTGGTTACATGACTTTGTGCATTGATTTTTCCTGAGTTACAAACTTCTTAATTGTTAACTGGAAGAGAATCAGTTACTCTAAATTTTGTGAGTCTGTATTGATTTAAAGCAGATCCTTCAGTGCGTACAGAACTAGAAGTATTCTGAGTGCTACTCATATTGGCATTACAAGAAGTTTCCATTTGTAGACTTACTACATCCGTGGACATCATGTAGCCATTCTCAATGGAACTCCTGTGTGTCTGTTTGTATATTTCAGCTTGAACACCAGGGATGGGAACCAAGCTGTCCTTGCTCCACCATCCTTTGCCTTGTAGTAATGCTGAAGCTTTACATGTTTTGATCACTCTAACAGGCAAAGTGAATTTGGATTCCCCTTTTAGCACTCTATTGGGTTTCTTGATCAAAACAAATTCCTTTGCTTTGAGCTCAACCGTGCATACCTTGTGTCTAGAATCATACCATTCCTTCTGTTTGTTCTGTTTCATCATCACTCTATCTCTCAGGGTTTGATCGTGTAAGTTACTCCCATAATCTGGAAATTTGAATCATGAAGCTAGTTGCAACCACCATGGAATGAGTTTGGTCCGATCTTCCCTACCTCTTAGGCTTCTGATAGGAGATATTTCAGTAGTGGAATGAGGAGTTGTTAAATAACTCCAAAGCTTTTCCTCCAAAAACTTAGAAATATCCAAGTGAGCAGAAAGTGCAGTCTGAATTCCCTCATGGAGAATGCGATTAGCTCTTTCAACAAGGCCATTTGAGGCTGGATTATAAAGCGCTACTTGCAAATAAATAATGTTCAAACTTGTCAGAAAATTATAAAGCTCCCTTGATGCAAAATGTGTTCCATTATCAGAGACAAGAAATTGCGGAAAGCCTTCAATTAAGAAAATTCTCTCCAGGAAATTAATGGCTGACTTGGTGCTAGGTGAATCTACAAAAGAGTAGTAGATTCACTTAGAAAAATAGTCAACTAAAACAACTAGAAATGCATGGTTAGCAGTTAACAATTAGAAAGAACCTGAAAAATCAATGGCTACTTTAACCCAAGGCCCTGAAGGAAGAGGAACAGGATAAAGCGATTTGGTGGAAGTTGCCCTACGCTTGTCAGAGACTAGTCATTGAGAACATTTCTTACTAAGTATAGAAACCATCTTGTATATACCCGGAAATCAGAAGAATTGCCTCAATTTTTTGCAAGTTGCAGATATGCCCAAATGGCCATCGTGAGCCATAGTAGTTATACGCTCATGTAGTGTACAAGTGGTATAAAACATTTTTTGCATACAAATCTGACCTACACAGTACAATTCTGCAGCAATGTGTGCAAAACTGCGCAATTCTTCTGATTGCAATTTACTAGCAGGCCACCAGACCCTGGTGTACTGATAGACCTTTTGAAGAATGTCATCTTTGGCAGTGGTCGATCCCCATTCAGAAAAAATGCCACCTCATGCAATCATAACATCCAACATTGCAACAACACATTCTTCCTCACATCTCATGTCCACAGCAATGGTAAGAGGTAAGCGTGACAAACAGTCTGCTGTGAAATTTTTACCACCCCAAATACATTTCACAGACATGTGGAATTCTTGATGTTTCGAAAGCAATCTAACTAAATGTGCAGACGCTTTTCCAAAACCGTTTCCACTCAATAGGTATACAAATGGCTTGTGATCAGTGAACAAGTCAAAGGATGCTCCCCAAATGTACATTTTAAATTTGTCCACTGCCCAGACACAAGTGAGAGCTTCATGCTTGATGGTGCTGTAGTTTATCTCTGCAGGAGATAAAGTGTGTGAAGCAAAGGCTACTGTGTTTTCATGTCCATCCACATTTTGCCCAAATACAGCACCTATCCCTTTAAGGCTAGAATCAACAGTGATTAAAGACTTGCCTTTAGGATCATACAGCTGTAAAGCAGGAGCATTAATAACCAGGTCTTTCATGCTCTGAAAAGCTTGATTGACTTGCGAAGACGACTCAAACGTAGCTCCTTTTTAGGTTTCGCCTGCACAGCGCTTGCACTGTGCTTGTGAAATCTCTTGTATTTAATATATTTTAAAAGGGGCTCTTATCCGTTCCCATAGCTGAATTACTGTGTTCATTCACTTTTTGTGTGGAACTTTTTTGTTGTTGTTAATGTCTCCTGGCTACACGCATTTACGATACATCTACTAAAGCTGTTCACACTGTTTAAGCCCCATTCAATGTCAAGATAAGATCTCTTCTCATGGAAAAGGCAGACGGCTTCTAACAGTATGCTGGAATGCTTGTTTTTTATTACTTATTTGTGTAAAGCAGATGCTTTAACCTTAGAACGTTTGTGGCATTTCCTATTCATGCCTCAGTGCCTTTCTTTGCACTTTGTAGGCATTATCGGATTGATATTTTTCAACTTAATCTTTTTGGTCATTATGATCAAATTCTAAATGTTGTAATAGAATTTGCAAGTTAAAAATAAAGTTAATATACAAGAGCTATGCTATATTTTATTACTAAACAGGCAGCCACAAGTGCAGTTACCTTGCGAACAGCAGGGTCAAGATTTGAATGGTGCAGCAGGTGCAGTGGCACCAGGGAAAAAAGTTGTCATAACTCCTCTAAACACCAGATATTGCTTTATGTTACTGCTAAACAGGCAGTCACAAGTGCAGTTATCTTTCAGGCAACTGGGTCATTATTTGAATGGTGCAGCAGGTGCAGTGCCACCGGGCCCAAAAGTTATCAGAACTTCTCTAAAACCTAATATTGCTATACTTTACAACTCAACAGGCAGTCACAAGTGCAGTTATCTAACAAGCTCTAGGGTCATGATTTCAATAGCGCAGCAGGGAACAAAAACTCCAGGCACCCCACTAAACACAGATTATTGCTATATTTTACAACTAAACAGGCAGTCAAAAGTGCAGATATCATTCAGGCACCAGGGTGAAGATTTGAATGGTGCAGCAGGTGCAGTGGCACCGGACCAAAAAGATGTCAGAACTCCTCTAAACACCTACTATTGCTATATTTTACTTCTATACAGGCAGTCACAATTGCAGTTACCTTGCAGTTGAAAGAGCTTTATTTAAATGGTGCAGCCGGTGCAGTGGCACTGGAGCCAAAAGTTGTCATAACTTCACTTAACACCAAATATTGCTATATTTTACTACTAAACAGGCAGTCACAAGTGCAGTTATCTTGCAGACAACAGGGTAATTATTTGAATGGTGCAGCAGGTGCAGTGGCACCAGGCCCAAAAGTTGTCAGAACTCCTCTAAACACCTAATATTGCTAAATTTTACAACTAAACAAGCAGTCATAAGTGCAGTTATCTAGCAAGCACTAGGGTCATGATTTCAACAGAGCAGCAGGTGCAGTGGTACCGGGACCAAGAGCTCCAGGTACCCCACTAAACCCCGACTATATTTGACTACTAAACAGGCAGTCACAATTGCATTTACCTTGCAGTTAAAAGGAACTTGATTTGAATGGTGCAGCAGGTGCTGTGGCACTGGGGTCAAAACTCTAGGGACCCCACTAAACCCCGATTATTGCTAAATTTTACTACTAAACAAGACAGTCACAAGTGCATTTATCTAGCAGGCAATAGGGTCATGATTTGAATGCGGCAGCAGGTGCAGTAGTACCAGGATCAAAAGCTCTAGGCCCCACACTAAACACCTAATAATGCTAAATGTTACTACTAAACAGTCAGTTACAAGTGCAGTTATCTTGCAGACAACAGGGTCATGATTTGGATGGTGCAGCAGGTGCAGTGGCACCGGGCCCAAAATTTGTTATGACTTCCTTGAAACACCAAATATTGCTATATGTACAACTATACAGTCAGACACAATTGCAGTTATCTTGTAGTTGAAAGGGGCTTGATTTGAATGGTGCAGCAGTGCAGTTGCGCCAGGGCCAATAGATCTAGGGACCCCACTAAACGCAGAATATTGCTAAACTTTAATACTAGACAGGCAGTCACAAGTGCAGTTATCTAGCAGGCACTAGGGCCATGATTTTAATGGTGCTCCAGGTGCAGTGGCACTTTGGCCAAAAGTTGTCAGTACACCTCTAAACACCAAGTATTGCTATATTTAACTACAAAATAAGCAGTCACAAGTGTAGTTACCTTCCATGCACTAGGGTCATGATTTCAGTGATTCAGCAGGTGCAGTGACACCGGGGCCCAAAGCTTTAGGAACCCCTCTAAACACCAAATATTGCAATATTTTACTACTAAACAGGCAGTCACAAATGCAGTTATCTTGCAGGCACTAGGGGCATGGTTTGAATGGTGCAGCAGGTGCAGTGGCACCGGCCCCAAAAGTTGTCAGAACTCCTCTAAACACATAATATTGCTATTACATCAATTAATGCTAATATTTCCCTCTCTCATTTTTCAAAATGTTGCTATTACTTACCCGCACCATACCACTAGTAACAGCACAATATATTGACTTTTTGTATATAAACAAGTCATAACACTTTAACAGACTTTCTGTAACTTATATTGTACAACTACTCAGCAAGCTACAACTTACAACAAAAAACTGCCTATTATTAATCACATAGGTGAAACCTAATGCATTTACCAATGCTTGTTTTAACAGTGAGCGAAAAGGATGACCTAGGAAGGCATAGCCAAGGACAAAGCCTGCATAATGTTCACAGAGTCCTAAAAAGGACCTCAAAGCATCTTTGTCCATTAGGGTAGGTGCACTTTTGATGACTTCTATGTTGCATGCTTTGACTTTGATGCCTGTTGCTGAAATTGTGTGGCCTAAATATTCAAACTGCTGGACAAACACATTGCTCTTCTCTAAATTCACAGTTGTGCCACATTCCTCCAAAACTCTAAACACTCTATCAAGAACAATCAAGTGCTCTTCATCCATTTTAGTGTACACCAAGATATCATCTTGAAAAGCTAGGACTTGAGACTCACTACCAAAAAGAGTAACCATCATCTTCTGAAATCCTGAATCTTTAATATAAATGACAGGTGAGATACCAATTTGACTGTTACTTTGACTCGTGCTTTGACTACTCATAACCTGAGATGTTATGATTGATCTCTCAATGCTTCTCGCAATGTCAATTGTTTCATTGAGACTTGGATTATCGCACATCAAAAGCCTTTCCTGGGCCTTTTTAGAATAACAATTAAAAATAAACTGATCCCTTATATAGATTCAACATCATTTTCATACTCAAAACGGGATGCTAACACATGCAGTGCGGCAATATACTCCTCCACCATTTCATCAATAGATTGTTTGCATTTAGAAAAGTTGTGCCTTTCAAAAAGGACACTATATTCATCTGTGTACTGTTTTCGCATTCTTTCCTTAGCCTCTAGATACACATTCCAAGGCACATCTTCCCCAGGAGGTGCCGGAACAACAGGTAAGTTATCAACCACTCTTTGTCCGGCAATGCCAAGATGATTAAATAAAAGCACAGCTTTCCTTTTTTTTAGTTTAAACAAAGATTTTTATTTTGGAAAAAATCAACCAAGTACAAACAATCAGATAAAGTATCAGAAAACAATTAAACATGGAGTGATTTAACCTTATACTATGTAAAACGAGTTGTAAGAAGAAGAAAGTAGTTGCATGTAGAACATTTTTTATAATAACTGGAAAAAGAAAAAGGGGGGGAAGAAAACAAGGGGGAAAAAAAAGAAATACTAATAACGTGAGTAAGTATATACATATGAGTGTAAAAGAGCTTAATACTTTATAAAGGGTATCAACATTATAAGGAATAATTGCTGTAACACCAAATATGATAACAACCGAAAAGGAATAGAGAAAGAAGTTATATAATTACATAAAATAAGCAAACAATATATCATTATAAACCATTCATGGTGGTTTGGGGACTTCTTCCAACGATGGGTGATGTCGGGTAAACTTTTGTGCAGAAGTATCCAAGAAAATAGTCACAGGGACCATATGCGTTCTCTTTTCAGGAGTAGAGACATAGGGGAGACATAAGCACGATCCAGTCGATGGTTATAACATACACTGTACCACCAAGATTGAAAGGAGAGTTGTGTGGAGTGTTTCCAATTTTTTGTTATTTGTTGGAAAGCAATTGCAATTAATATATCCACAACGTCCATGTTATGAGAAAGGGTTTGCCAATGTTCAGATAGTGTACCTAGAAAGATAGCTTCAGTGGAGAAGGGGAAACGAGTGTGACAAATGGTATTAATTTGAGACCATACTTTCAACCAGAACTGATGCGTGAAAGGGCAAGAAAAAAGCATGTGAAATAAGTCTGCATGAGAAGCATTGCATGACCAGCAAGTTGAAGAAAGTGTGGGTTTAAATTTATGTAGGGACATGGGCGTGAACATAAGCCGATTGTATATAAAGAAAAGTGTTTGTGTCATGCTGGCTGATCTTGAAGTCTTGCGGAGTTTCAGCCATAATTTGTCCCAAAGTGCAGTGGACCATGCAGAGTGGAATTCGGATTCCCACTGAAGTTCTATGTGAGTTTTAGATTTGAGTTCAATGGGTGCGTTGAGGAACTTGTAAATAGATGAAGCGCTAGCTTGGGCACTTAAAATGGGGAGAATATTGCGGTGAGTTAATGAGGATGATGGTTCAGAGGATATTAAAAGTAAAGAATCAGCTATACTTTGGGTCAATAACTTAAATTTAACAGAAAATTATTTTGGTAGTTTATAAAGTGATTGTGCGTCAGAAAAAGTAAGAAAAGAATCATTTGAATATAACTGATGAATCCAAAGTAGACCTCTGTCACGCCAAGCCTTCCAAAAAATGGGTTTGTTTTTAATTTTAAGAAGGTTATTATGCCAAATGGATGAATTAAGAAACTGATCTTTAGCTGAGAGGTGTGACAACATGAAAGAGTGAAATAGTTTATGAGTAGTGTTATGTATAGGTGAAGATAGGAAACGTGTCTTGTGAGTGAAAGTAAGGGATTCATCAAGGGAAAAGGGAGATAAGAAAGAGTGTTCTAAATCTTTCCACAATGGAGAGGGATTGGAAGGGAAGTCATTTAAGGATTTGGAAAGCTGCTTAAGAAGAAATGCATTGTGGTAAAGTTGAAAATCAGGGAAGTTGACTCCACCTTGTGATTTAGGACGTTTGAGCTTAATTAAAGACATTTCTTATCGAAGCACAGAAAGAGTGAGGAGAGGATCCAAGGGAAAAGTTTAGAGACCTGCGAGAAGTGATTCCCCATGTACAATAATCATAGCACAATACTTCTCGGGTCTATCATGGAATGAGGTGAAAATGTGTCTCTCAGTAAAGCCCCTCTGGGGAGCAATCCCTTTCAGGACGAATGCCCTCACCCACCATAGGTGGCATGCTTCATCATGTGGGCTTCTCCTCCCAGTGGGAAAACCTAGTCCCACTGAGGGCTACAACTCCCTCACTGTGAGGTAGGAGCTCTGGGATGTTTTCTTGAATGTCCTAAGATGTTAACGATGCTAAAATCCCATATGTGAGTGCTAGGCGTTGTGAGGGTGCAGCGCTGGATGTGATTGGAAAGATAAATGTGATTCTAAAACTACCTAGTAGGGACAAAAAACTTTTTATTGGCTTGTCCAAACTGGCAGGATTAAAAAGCAGTGCAAAGCAGTGTGAATTAGACTGCTAAGATGGTAAGATCGGTCGACATGTTTCAGCCTATCTTGTCTTTAGAAGTGTCCAGGCTTTCATCAGGACCATAAGAAATAAACAATGCTGCTGATATGTGAAGAAAATATAGAAAAACTAATAAATATAGTGATACCAAACCAGTAATCCAATGTTAAGCTCGGTACTACTGGAACTTATCCAAATCGGTGGATAAATAGACCCACCTCTACCTGGTAACAACTCAGGGAAGGGGGTCCCGCTCTCTCCGTCGGTACCCCGTTGTGGTACATGAGCTGCAACCGGAGGTAGATAAGGTAGATAAGGTAGAATTAATTTTTTTGAAAAAATACGCAGGGAGATTGAGAGGAATGGTCGAGATCATCTAAAAAATGATGGGAGCAAGCATCATTTGGAGGAGGAGGAGGAGCCAATCCCATCATGGCTGCTTGAAGCTGATGCTCCTCGGTGAACCATCTCACCAGCTTCCGGATCGGCATTCCGCCGCACTGTTATTCTTCCCGGAACAACGATTCAGCTTCCGGATTCCAGGCTGATCATTTGAAGATCAATATCGCCTTTCTCCGTTCCGGCTTTGCTGAGAAATAAGCTGTGACTTTCCGTGCCAATGAAGATGCAAAGATGGCGCCCGGTGCTCGGGGAGCTTTGAGAACGCTCCCGGGGCCAAAAGAATCTAGAAACGCCCCCAACACTCGGCCCACATCCCAACTTGCTGGCTGACCCCCCCCCTTGGGTGATTACCGCGCATTGTGCCACTCGTTTGCCCGCACTGCCACTGAGTTACGGGTGCGGCTGGAGGGGGAGGGGCACACAAGCCTGACTCGCAGCGTCCCATGAGACCGGTCCTTGACTGGGGTCTCAGCCCGCGCCTACCTCTGTGATACGATTTGCGGCGACTATGGACGCGGCGGCTGCAGGTACGGAAGTCTGATCTTGCTAGACTATTGACATCTTCCTAGCAGCCCCCAGTGGCAACAAGGGGACCCGGGAGCACATCGTCTTGTATAGCGAGCGGTGGAGGGGCACAGGGGAGAAAGCGCCTTCGATGCAGCCACGAGTGCATTCCTGCACACACCACACGTGATGCCTGCAGTAAGCGTGCACATCAAGCACCCCCCTCTCATAGAGAATGATTAAGTGGGGACTGGCGGTATGTAACACCATGGACATAACCCTTTACATGACCTCAAGATGGCTGCCTCAGTGGACCCTTCCACCCTGTACTACTACTCGGGGACTAAATCTGGACTTCGAACAGAACTCGAATCATAGCCCCCATCTGGCCTACCCATCTAGTCACTGAACCTGCGAGCGACCGTGGAGACCTTGCTTTTTGGCCGAAGCCCAGTGGAGCTACATGATAGCTATAGAGGAGATGGGCCGCGGACTTCCCCTCTGCCCTCACCTACCCAGCTGGACTTTGGGCAGACTTTCCCTCGTCTCTCTGTTGTTCTCCCCCTCCTACCCCTTGACCCTACCCTTTCCCCTCTACTCTCCTTTTACCCCGTCCTCTTTGATCTTTTAATGTTTTACCACAGAGACCTAGCGTTCTGGCCGTTGCTCGGTGGAGCTACCTGATAGCTAAAGAGGAGATGGGCTTTGGACTTCCCCCCCCCCCTGCCGTCACCTACCCAGCTGGTCTTCGGGCAGATATTCCTGCGTCTCCCTGTCCTATCTTCCCCTACCCCCCTTCCCTGCCCCCTTACCCTTCTTCGCTTCCATGCTCTTAAAATGTTTTTCTAGCAACTGATGTTACCCGAATCTAATTGTACTGTGTAATTTTGTGGAACCTTATGTAAAGCGCTCTGATACCTATGGGTCTAGCCAGCGCTATATAAAACTCATTAAATAAATAAATAAAATAAATAAATAAAATAAATCATTTTAATGGTGTAAAGTCTGCCCCACCAGGATAAGTATAGAGGGTGCCATTTGGAAGTAGATGTAGATAGAGTAGAGAGGAGATGGGTCATGTTTAGAAAAAGTGTTTGTCTAATAGAGGGAGCAAACCAGCAAACCAGAGACCTAAATATTTAATCTTTTGGGAATTCCATGAGAAGTTAGTAGGGAGAAAGTCATGTTTAAAACATAAAATATTAAGAGGTAGAATTTTGCATTTATCAGGATTCAATTTATAACCGCAGATTAAAGAAAAAGCATTGACCTCTGCAGTGAAAGCTGGAATAGAGTGTTCTGGCTGGCTTGGACAAAAATAAGAGAATGTCATCTGCATAGAGACTCATTTTAACATGAAACTTATCATGTTGGAAACCATATATGTTAGAGTTTGTTTAATTTTAGCTAGGAAGGGTTCTAATGCTAGAATAAAAAGAAGAGGGGAAAGGGGGCATCCTTGGCGGACTCCTCTCTGCAACGTAAAGGAATTAGAAATAGAGCCATTGGCGAAAATGGAAGCTTTGGGTGAGGTGTATAATAAAAAATATAAGAAATGGACCAAAACCAAACCAGGATAGAGTATGAAAAATAAATTACCAATCCATACGGTCAAAAGCTTTCTCTGCATCTAAAGAGATGGCTGCAAGTGAATGTGGGTATTTATTAGATTTGTGCAATATATTAAAGAAAGTCCTGGTATTGTCAGAGATATTCCGTCTTTAATAAAGCCAGATTGTTCTTTACAAATAATGGATTGTAGAAAATGTTCCAATCGAAGGGCAAGAATTTTAGCAAATATTTTATAATCAGAATTGACTAATGATATCGTTCTGTAATTTTTACAGAGATGAGGATCTCTCCCTTCTTTAGGGATTAAGCAGATGAGAGCGTCTTGAAAGGTACCGGTGGACGCATTAGAGGAGATGAATTGCAAAAATAATGAAAGAAGATAAGAAAGGAGAGCTTTAGAAAAATGGGAGTAGAATTACACAGGGAGTCCATCTGGACCGGGTGCTTTCCCTGTATTAAGAAGTTTTAAAGCATGAGAAATATCTTTTATGGTAATATCTTGTTCTAGTGGTGAAAAATCAATATCTGTGGGAAATTGCTTTTGTATTGAAACTAAATAATTTTGTATGTCCATAGAATCCGGTGAAAATTCAGGAGTATAAAGGGAGGTATAATATTTTTTTATTTCCTCCAGAATCTCCAAATGTTTAGTTACTGGGGAAGAGGCAGAATTTAATACAAAATCAATGTTAGAGTGATCCTTCTTGATTTTAAGATATGAAGCAAGGAGTTTGCCCGCTTTGTTTTGACCTCCATAGTAGCGAGCACTACCTCGAAGAAGGTAGGCAGAAGCATTTTCTCTGGATAATTTATTATACTTAAATTTTTCTTTGATTAGATTATTGAGATCAGCTGCAGAGTTAGTTGTAGTATAAAGGGATTCTAATAATTTAATAGATTTAAGGATTTCATTCGCTTTGCGGGAATTTTGACGTTTCTTTTTAGCAAAATAAGAAATAATAAAATCTCTGGCTGAGGCTTTAAAGGTATCCCACACAATAGAAAAGGATGAAACAGAAGATAAGTTATGTCTAAAAAAGTCAGTAATGAAGTCTTCAAAAGAGGAAGTGAAAGTTTGGTCAGCTAATAAGGAGGTATTAAAGCGCCATCTTCTATTAAAGTTAGTAACCAGGAGTAATTCTAGGTCTAGTATTACAGGAGCATGGTCAGAGATCAATATGGATCCAATGTCTGCTTGTAAGATAGATTGTGTTAGTGCTTTTGATACAAATAAATAATCTATGCGTGATTGTGAGAGATGAGTGGGGGAGAAAAAAGTGTATTCACAAAGTTGTGGGTGGCATAGTCTCCAGGAATCAACAAGGGATCTATGAGAAATGAGGTTGGTAATGTGTTGATGCATTGGTGAGGAAATAAAAGGTATTTTAGGTGTACGATCAATGTAAGGGTCGACAATTAAATTACAGTCTCCACCGAAAACAACGTATGGTGTATCAATAGACATTAAAAGAGTAGAAATGTGTGGCCAGAAATTACTGTCAGGTTTAGTAGGTGCATATATATTGAATAAAGTGATAGGTATATCATTAATTTTAAGGTGAACAATTAACCATCGACCTTCATCATCTGAGTCTTGTGAAAGAAGGGAAACTTTAAGTTTTTTATGAACGAGAATCACAGTTCCATTTCTTTTGCTAGTTCCTGGAGAGGAAAAAACATGTCCCACCCATTGTCGCTTAAGTTTAAGAACTTCTGAAGCTATTAAATGGGATTCTTGTAAGAAAACAATATCTGATTTAAGATTAGATAAATGGGTAAGTACTCTTTGTCTTTTGATAGGTGTACCCAAACCTTTAACATTCCAGGAAATAACACGCAACGTCATTAATCAATTATATAAAGTAGAACTTTTGAAATATTACAGCAAAAACATGAGTGTAATAAGCAATTTGTAATATATAGAAAAATAATAATAATCACTCCAACAGGAAGAATAAAGATACAAAGAAAGTAATAATGAGATAGAGATAAGCAAAGAAAAGAAGAGAGGGGAACAAAGAAGAAAGAAAAATAGTAGAAGAAAAAGGAAGGAAGAAGATAAAAAGATAGATCAAAACGACAATAACACATACCAAAAACTCAAACATGGATGGAGGGTGTTGAAGCCACGAAGAGAAGACGAACAACCAGTCACGAAACTCCGGGAGAGACCACGAGGAGATAGGAATTCAAAGGGATTACACAAGAATGGATGAATGGATGAATCAAGAAAAAAGAAAAGATCAAGTATAGGATGATATTGCAAACTCCATGGAATCCTCTCTACAGCTGTCGATAAATTGTTGAAGCAAGGCTGGATCCTCTTAGGTGGTTGTTTTATTTTTGTAAGTTACTTTAAAGAGACAAGGATGGATCAAGCCATATCTGGCATTCATAGTACGTAGAGCAGGGCGCATAGCTAAGAAACTCTTTCGTTTATCTGCTGTAGTTTTCGCATAGTCTTGAGAGAAGAATAACTGAGAACCTTGCCATGTTATGGGCCGTTTGAGTTTAACTGCTTGTAAGACGTTCAACAAATCTGTGTATTCTAAAAAATAAATAATAACACCTCTCGGATTACGCTGGGTAGAGGAGCTCTGAGGTGGACGACCAAGTCTGTGCGCTCGTTGTATATTTAATACTGGGTTTTCAGGAAGTTCCAGAATTTGTGGCAAAAAAGATTGGAAAAAAGCGATGGGATTGAGCCTTCCAACCCTTCGGTCAAACCATAAATTCGTAAATTGTTACGCCTGCCTCGGTTTTCAAGATTCTCCACTTGTTTTTGCAATTGTAGAATTTCTGTTTTCATGGGGTGAATCTGTTGAGAAGAGATTTGCAGAGAGTCTATTTGGCGTTCCATTGAGTTGATTTTATGGTCAAGAGTAGACCATTTATCTTCCAGGGCTTGTAAGCGTATATTCGTTTCCTCCATATATGGTTTAAGAGCTCGGATTTCTTCTAGAAGTAGATCTAAGGATGATGGTGGTAGAGAAGCAGTTGGTGAAAGCGGATCTTTTTTAACTCTCTTGATTGATGACAACACCGAAGAAGTTGGTGTTTTAGGCATATTTTTCCCATTTGATGCGGAGGAATGTGGGATAGAAGTAATGAGCGTTGGCGATATGGTCACTGTTTCTGTGGAGTGGGAAAGCGTGGATTGATCTGAATCTTCCATATCTCCTTGCAAAACTGAAAAAGGATTCGAGGTATGAATTGTGGTGGATTTAGCACGTGTTGATGGAATGGACGTCAAAAGAGCACCTCTACCAGCCTTAATCCTCCCCATAGACATGTGCTTCGCACTAATAGGAAAGCAAAAGCTGCACAAATTTGTAGCAATTGGTGTATGACACAATATCACTTAAGAAATAGATATAACACAGTATGATAATGTAATATCACAGTTTTGAAAGTTCACCTACGTCCCGTATAATAAAAGTATTTAACAGTGCTGTCGCAAAATAATGAGCTTTGACTGTATACACTGAGAGGAAAAATTAAGTAAAAGTAGTTGTTGATGATATTAGCAAGTCTCTTTATATTTGCAGAAGTCTTGTAGAGAGGAGAGGCGCGTCAAAAATTGAAGGAAGAGCCAAAAATAGAATATAAGGTCAAAGGTCGGAAGGCTCACCAATATTCATGTAGAGAGGGCAATAGCAATGTTGTCACAAGGTAAAGAGACATGGCCGTATACGCAGAGAGGAAAAAGAAAAATAGCAATATCCAGCATTGAGAAAGTCAATTGTATTGGTAAAACAGTGCAAAAAAGGAAATGCACATTAAACACTGGCAAAAAGGTCAAAATTATGAAGTATTGAAGTAAGCCACATGCTGTCTGTGACTAAGAATAGAAGTGCAGCGGTGCCGATAATGCGCCGTTAGAAGAGAGAAAAAAAAAAATGGCGGCCGCGAATCCAGTCACGGTGACGCGACGCGCATTTCAAGAAATAAGAGGCATTATCGGGCTTACCACAACTGAAAATAACCTCATTAGAGTCCAGAGGTGTTCGGAAAACCGTTCCTGCGAAATGGAAGGCGACAGGGAGCCGACGCTGCCCGTCACAGTAAAAGTCCCCGAGTCTCGGTCGGAGCGGCGCTAACCAGCCGCCATCTTCTTCGGCGTCAGACCACGCCCCCCAAAGCACAGCTTTCCTGTTACTGGTGAATATCCAACATCATTGATAGCTGTAATGTAATTCTCAAAAATGCGCAGCCACTCTTGCCACTTTACTTCTGGTGTCCCTGGTCTTTGTAAAAATGGTGGAGGTTGCACTGCTCCTTGGACGGTTGCCATGACACCTAGCAACAAAAATATATACAAAAGTCAGTCTCACCAAGCAAAGTAAATTAAAGTCTCACCTGAAATAGAACGTCGGGAAATGAAAATAACAATGTTTCTCATCAAAGGTCAAGTGAGGAAAGCAAAGAAATTTCCCCTCAAACACTGGAGAAACACTGGAGAAGGTCCACACAGAAACAATAAAACAAAAGAAGTGCATGACCAAAGCTGGCAGAAGTACTGCACTGTCCCAATTTAATATGGCCACCGTTGTTTCAAATAGTTACGGTGTTGCGGTGAGAAGTACTGCAACTGCCCAATTAAAGATGGCCACCATCATCTGGTTAGGTTGTAGGGTGCTGCTTTACGAGGAACAGAGAACCAAAATGCAGCCGACGTTCAACATATTACATATGCTGAAGGCTGATTGGTTGACAGAGACGTTAGCTCCCACATAGCTCCAGCAAGAGTCACAATGCTGGAGGAACAGGAAGATGCAGTAAATTTGCAAGACGTCACTGTACACGTCGGTGTCCATGCAAAGCTTTTAGTGTAGAACGGCAGCAGGCAGTTTAAAGATGCTGCGGAGTCCGGTAACGGTAAGATCCCTCAGCACATACACTGGCTTAAATAAGGTCAATGTCAGGCAACAAAGATCCCAGGCACAATGTTTCAAAATTATAGCAAACTCATGAAGCAGAATCTTGTCAAACGCATCATTCCCAAAAAAAGGCTGCCAGTAGATATCGGTCGGTGGGTCCTGTTGCATTAAGCGATGAAATCCTTTCACCTACTCTTCTGTTAATCCACTCCTGGTACCAGATTAAGTATGTGGTTGTAGTAGGTCACTCCAAACAAATCACAAGATACTTGTAAAGTTCAAGGATTACTTTATTTCAAAAGTAAGGACCCACGACACTGGAGACATGCAGGTAGCTCTGAGGACAGGCAAGGAAAGACATCTCACAGTTCTCAGAACCATACTGTATGTTCTAAATAGAATACGAAGTAGCGTTTAAAGAAACACATCTAGCAATACAATAGAATGGTCAAATAACATTGCAGTGTACAAGAATACATATTAAAGAAACATAGCAGGAACAAGAAGAGCCACGAGGATCCAGAGTGAGCAACTAACATGGACCTACATTGTGATGCACTGAATCGCATCTTAAAGATGCTTAAATAGGAAGAGGCTGAAAGGTAGAAATATCACATGAAATAATCGTAGTCATGTTGCGTTGGGAGGGTTTTATAGAATCACTAAACTGAACTTGTTCTAACCCAGTTGGTAAAACATGACAAGAGATTTCAGGAATATGACTCACAGCATTAGGAGCCAAATAATCAATGTCCACACAGAACTGCCAAAGTGAGGTGGGAGACAACAGCCACAATCCTGCCATCGAAACATACCCCTAGTCAGATTATTCACTCAGTGACAAGCAATCTGTGTTCAACACCCATGGTGAAAAGAAAAATGCCCTGAATGGACTGGTTGTATACCGATAATACCATAAACCACCTTGCCAACTGTGATTAAGAAACACCTCCCGACCACGAGGCCACCAGGTGTACAGGTTTACCTCAGCTCAGTCCTTTGCCAGTTGGCTATCCTGAGACATCAACAGCAGATAAGGGTTGGCAAACCAGGCAAATATGACTAGTTTGTGTTGAATGGCAATTATTTATTTATTTATTTATTTTTGTGTTTTGTAGAGCGTCTGAATCATCCCCGAAGGGGTATCTCTGCGCTGCGGACATGCAACAGAAGGCTGACGGGGGGCAAAGAACTAAAACAAAATAGTTTTGAAGAGCCTTCTAAATTAAAGATGGTCAGGGCATTGTCTCAGATGGGTGGGGAGCTGGTTCTAATAGAGAGGAGCAAGGTGAGAGAAAGCTTTCCCACCCATCCTTGATTTCTTAAACCGGGGGACCAGGAGAAGGGATTTTGTTCCTGAGCGAAGAGCCCTTGTAGGGATATAGTGATTAAGTTTCTTAGCAAGGTAGGTGGGGCCATTGCCATACACAGCCTTATGAACGGTGCAACAGATTTTAAACTTAATTCTCTTACGCACCGGGAGCCAGTGAAGCTGTTGAAGAAGGGGAAGGGAGGCTGTTCTGGGTGGAGCATTCGAGACAAGGCGCGCCGCGGTGTTCTGGACAACCTGCAATCTGCACAACGAGGACTCATTGGCTGAGTCCAGGAGAGCGTTAGAGTCGTCTAGTCGGCTTAGTACCAATGTCTGAATGAGGGTTTTTCGTGTAGATTCTGGGAGGAAAGGAAAGACTCGCTGTAACAGACCGAGCACATGGAAGCAGGAGCCGGCAGTATAGGCCACATGTTCTTTCATGGTCAGTGCCTGATCTAGGCGTATGCCCAGATTCTTGACAACAGTCTTGGGTACAGGGGGATCGCCAAGATCCACCGGCCACCAGTCTGGTGACCACAACAGTGGTGCATCTCCAAAGAGCATGATCTCGGTCTTCCCTGCGTTAAGTTGAAGAAAATTGCTCCTCATCCAGTTGGAAATGGCTATCATACCTGTGGAGAAAGTGGACTGGGCTGCAGGAATGGATTTGTTGAATGAGAAAAGAAGCTGAGTATCGTCAGCATATGAAATGGGAGTGACGCCTAATGTCCTAAGAAGGTCGGCCAGGGGAGCGACGTATATGTTGAACAAGGTAGGGCTCAAACATGAGCCCTGAGGCACTCCCTTGGTCAGCACCATAGTCTTTGACCGAAATGGACCTAGGTTGACGGTCTGGGAGCGAGTGGAGAGGAAGCTCGCCATCCACTGAAGGGCTAGTCCTCTGAGTCCAATTTCCTCCAGTCTCCTGAGCAAGATCTGGTAGGAGACCATGTCGAATGTGACCGAGAGATCAAGCAGCACGAGTAGAGTGGATTGACCGCTGTCCAAGGACAGCCTGATGTTGTCCGTGACAGCCACCAGGGCTGACTCAGTGCTGTACTTGGGCCTGAATCCAGATTGGGAAGGATCAAGGCTACCCGTGGATTCGACATGGTCAGACAGGTGTTTATTGATGTATTTTTCCAGTAACTTGCTCAGGAGGGGTAGTAAGGAAATGGGCCGGAAGTTGGAAAGGACTTCCATAGGGACCTTAGTGTTCTTGCGAATAGGAATGACCTGTGCCGCCTTCCATTCAGTGGGGAGATGTCCCTCTCTTATAGAAAGATTGAGAAGTGAACAGATGGGCGTGGAAAGTTGTTTGGAGAGTGAAGAAGAGATTTTGGCTGGAATGATGTCAAGGGGAGAGCCTGATTTCACTATACGTAGTAATAATTCCACGTCATCACTAATCAGAGGGGGAAAGTTCTCCAACAACTGCGCCTTCGTGAATGTAGGTGGGCTGTAAGACGTAGCAACCTGTTGCAGGCTCCCCACCGAAGTAACCTTGTCATAAATTAGCTCAATTTTCTGTGTAAAGTGCAGTGCTATTTTATCACAGAGATCTTGAGAGGGGGCCTCCTCATTATCACAAGCCTTAGGGTTGGTGAAAGATTTGAGGATCTGAAATAACGCTTTGGGGGCGTTCCCTGCCTGGTTCAGCTGTTGTGCGATATAGGCTTTTCGTGCAGGTTTTATATTTTTGTGATAGTGGAAGAGAGCGATCTTATATCTCTCTTTATCGTTCCCATCGTGGGTTCAGCGCCAATGCCTCTCCAGATTTTTACACTGCTGTTTTTCTGTTCGAAGATCGGGTGAAAACCAGGCTGTGTGGGGGTGCCTGGCCGTACTGGGGAGCGATTTCAGAGGGGAAAGCTGATCAATAGCTGATTTTACAGAGGAGTTATAATGGGCTAGACCATCCTCAATGTTGTTTGACTCCACATTCCATGACGTAGAGAAAGCAGTCTGGAAAAGATCCGGAGTGATTTTATGCCATTGTCTACGAAGGTCGTGGGAGGCTGGACGGGATGCATCATGCAACCTGGGGCCCTTAATATGGAAGTCAATTAATGCATGGTCGGACCAAATCAGCGGACGGGGGGATTCGCATAGAATACTTGGCAAGTTGGTAAGGATAATATCCAGTGTGTGACCTGCTGCATGTGTCGGGCCGTCGTTGATCTTGGTTAAGTCTAAAGAAGCAAGATCTGCTAGAAGCAACGACGCATCAGAATTTGACATGCACTCACTATGTACATTGTAGTCTCCCAGCAGTAAGAAATGTTTGGTGGAGATTACGTGGGGAGCTATCAATTCCATAAGTTGAAGTGAGAAGTCCGCAAGGAGACCAGGGGGCTGGTAGACTAAGGCACACTTCCAACTGACTTGTGGAAGTAGGTCCATACGGAAGACTAAGATTTCAATCTTGTCATTGCACCGTTGCTCAAGTATGGATACTTTGATGCTGTCTTTATGGATAATGGCTATCCCACCCCCCACTTTGGGCTGTCTATCCAATCTTTGGATCCGGTAGCCCACCGGGAGTGCTATTGTAATCGTTGGGGTGGAGCTGGGTTTAAGCCATGTTTCCGTCAGGAATCCTAAGTCTGGGTTCTCGGAGGTAAGTAGGTCCCACACCTCCACCGCATGTTTAGGCAGGGATCTAACATTACTTAGGAAACCTTTCCAATTGTGGCTGGGTTTGTTTAGAGGCTTCTCTAAATCCATAGGGGGAAAGGTAACATCGTTGGAGGTGCAGAGTCGTTTATCCAGGAGAGAGCCATAAGGATCGCTGTGCTCAGGTTCAGTTTCTGTCTTAATACTTTGGAACCGGCAGGATTTACAAGAAAAGGGTCCCTCCATAGGTGGCAGAGTTCTAGCCTTGTCCCATAAGTGATGAGAACACAGGGATGGTGGACCTTTCCTAATATCCAGTAAATCCCTACTAGAGTAAGTAAATTCAAGACCAGAGCTCCGTTCTGACATGAAACGTGCAGGGGTCCTGACTCCTGGCACCGGCTGGGCGCGAATGGGCGCAGACGGGCTTGCCTTAGGCACGCCGTCGGTGTGCCATCGGCACGCCCACTGCGCGCGTCCGCTGCGCGTCTTGACTGGCATCAGGTTATATGGAGGGGGTTAGGCAGCTAGACCGCCAACCTCCCTCTCAGCCAGAAGTCGCCTTAGTCTCCCTCCACACAAACGGGATGAGCCCGCGGTGGACCGAGGAGAAACGCTAAATGAGGTAAGCGGGTCAGCAGTGGGGGAGCAACACAATAGAAATATCAGGGAAATTAAAATCAGGTATTTTAAAACAAGTTCAGTGCAGCAATTTACCGGCGTGTGAAATGAGCGTCAACCTTGCTCGTGCGTGTCTGCTGTGCATCTTGACTGGCATCCGGTTATATGGAGGGGGTTAGGCAGCCAGACTGCCAACCTCCCTCTCAGCCAGAAGTCACCCTAGTCTCCCTCCACACAAACGGGATGAGCCTGCGGTGGACCAAGGAGAAACTCTAAATGATACTTCTTTACACTCTGCCCCCACCCCAATCAAAAAGACTTTGTTTTCAGGGACCTGATAAAGGAATTTCTTGATAAGGTAAGGACCATGGAAAGAAAACAATGGTTTTCAAGATCTATCACATAGTAAATATCGTTCCCAATCCATCAAATAATGGAGTTTCCCTTTGAAAATATGAGAATCACAAATGTATTTAAGAATTAACTCTTCATGACCATGTACGCGGACAGGTTTAGGGTGATAAGATGTCTATGTCACATAGGGTGAATGTAGGTTTAACAAAGATATAAAAAGAAGGAATTTGCCAGTTGGAAGCAAACAACATGAAACGTAACTGGGTTTATGATTTGAGATATGGTGAAAGGACAAAGGAGCATGGGAATAACTACAAGCAAATAATCCGAAATGGTAACTGCATGAAAGATAACCAGACCCTACCTCCTACTTTACACACTGGTGCCAGTCATTTGCGGCTATTTTCATATTTGGCCTGTTTTTCCTGACTGAACTTCAAACTGGAAAGGGGGTTTGTTTGAGTCTTTTCCAAAGTCTAGAGTACATCTTGAAAATGCAGAAACTGTTATATATGTACTTGGAGTTAGAGGACATAGTGAGAACAATAGCAATAAAGCAAAACAAATAGATGTATATTGTTAAACAATATGCTGCATTGTTTTATGCAAATTTGGCAGTAAGAATATCTAGTCATTCACAAATGAATGTATGTAGTCTATTAAGGCTTAGTTCAGACTCTCAACACACTGATGGACCCCAGGTCACCTCTAAAACACATCAACAACTCCTGCCTGTTTGGGAATGTGCAATAATTAATTTTGTTTGGACGAAGAAACTTAAAGCAAGGAAAACAGAATATATGATTGCCATTCTCTGATATCACTAAGTCATCACAAGCAGAAAGCTGTGAAACTCTTCCATGATGGACACCTGCAGGGTAAAGAAGCATAGGTTTAAGGACTTGAAACTGAAGGTTCTGGATTAGGTGGTCGTAAGTCTCTATTACTGACTAATGTGGCATCTCATGCTGAAGGTGCAATCAGAAACAAATAAGAAAATGCCTTTGGAAGGAGATAAAGGACACAATCAATATTGTATCAACATGTTCAAATGATGCTGAGAACGTTAAAACAGGTACCAAACCTTAAAAGACCTTGGGGCATATTTATCAAGGTTTTGCATTGCCCTTAACGCAACACAAAAAAGCACAAGGGTGACGCAAAACCTAAATGAGATTTACCAGGCCACACAAGGCCACCTTGCCTCGCCTTGCAATGCTTGGTAAATAAGAAGTAATGCAAGGCAGATTGCAAATCATATTTCCTCTATTTCCCCAATCCTTCATTGTAGATGATTAGTAAGTGCTTCAATGCAGCATATTCACAGCCCCATAACACCATAAACACATCTACAACTTTCAGGGCATAAGCATGTCCACATTAATTTTCATGGGGTACTGTGCTGGATCCCCAATTGATGCTCGATCTTGCCATCCCGTAATGCAAACGTTTTGTGTAATGCACAAACCTCTGCATGATGGGATGGAAAACGGCACTATGTGAGTCTGTGCTATTGAGCTATCATGTTCGGGCCCTGAATGAGTTTCCAGTATAGAATAATGGGGTAGCCCAGTTTAATGCAGAACCTGGGGATTAAGTACTTTAAGGGAATAGTGGTTCTGCCACCATTTTGCTTAAATAAAACATAAAATCATCCAATCAATTCTATCTCTCCTTTAAGATGAGACCAACCATTAATGATAATGAATTTTTACTTATATCCAAACCAAAAAGAAAAAGAAAAACTCATGTGTTCTATTTCACGATATGATTTTATAGTAAATAATTATAAGTTGGTGTATACAATTTAAACACATATATGTACACACACAGATATAGACTCTATACAATAACAGTTAAATTTGAGACGTGAAGTGAACACAAAAATACATATATTTACATATCACAACACATTATATACATAACACATGAACATATACTCCAAAAAACATAATAGAAACAGTGTGTAGTTCTTGAACAAAAGGTATCAACCCAGTAGGTAATTATTCTTGTTATTTTTCAATTATTCTGGGTGATCATTAACACTTGGCATTAAAGCATCGACGTTTCGACCCCTGGAATAAATAGCGATATTGTAATCGTCTGTGTGGGGTCTTCTTCAGGACTAGAAAATGTGTCTGTGTGTGGCCTTCAAATGGGTTCCACCCTGATATGTATTACAGCACGGCAACTTGTACTCATGCGAAGATGGATGACCTGACTCTGACATATGCCTTCTGGTCACTCGATAGCGTTTAGTCTGTGGTAACGCTTTCCTCCGGCGTATGGCGCACGTATGGTGCACGGGGTTCCATAGATGCATCTCCTTTTTATTCAAGAGATTACTTGTAGGGCCTTCCGCCTCCAATTACAACTTAGCAGCGGTATCCAAGGCTGGTTAATCGCCTTTGAATAGTTCTTGGGTTTTCTATCCGTCTAAGCTTCCCGGTTTCTCAGCTAGATGGTTAGAAAACCCAAGAAGTGACCAGAAGGCATATGTCAGAGTCAGGTCATCCATCTTCGCATGAGTACAAGTTGCCGTGCTGTAATACATATCAGGGTGGAACCCATTTGAAGGCCACACACAGACTCATTTTCTAGTCCTGAAGAAGACCCCACACAGACGATTACAATATTGCTATTTATTCCAGGGGTCGAAACGTCAATGTTTTAATGCCAAGTGTTAATGATCACCCAGAATAATTGAAAAATAACAAGAATAATTACCTACTGGGTTGATACCTTTTGTTCAAGAACTACACACTGTTTCTATTATGTTTTTGGAGTATATGTTCATGTGTTATGTATATAATGTGTTGTGATATGTAAATATATGTATTTTTGTGTTCACTTCACGTCTCAAATTTAACTATTATTGTATAGAGTCTATATCTGTGTGTGTACATATATGTGTTTAAATTGTCTACACCAACTTATAATTATTTACTATAAATATTGTGTGAGTATTTTTGCTCTTTTGTGTCCTGATGTCCTTTTCTGGCTGTGACAGGAGGTTATCCACTCTGAGATCATATTCTCAACCTGTGTGGAGACAGGGGGAGAGGAGAATCAAAGATCTGCAAGAATATACTACTTAACATTGCTCATTATGTGGTTGTCACAGTGAAATATCAAGTATGGAGTTTTCCCAAAAGGCACTGTGTTATATTCATCCTTTTTTATTATTGATATTATAAGATATAAGGGCTCAGAGCTTTGATTATTTGGGCCCTGCAGGGTGGGCATTGTTAGAGTCCTCCACTGACCACCAATATGAATCAGAACTCGAGAGGCTTCACAGGCCTGTGCGGTTAGTATTGAGTAGCTTGTTAAGTGGTCTGGAATACTATGTATCTGTGCCTTCCAGCTGCACGAAGAGTTTAACAGCATGTACAGTTTCATGCATTATATGCCGGTCCCATTACTGATGAGAGATCAGGTACACATGAAATAATGCACTCAAAGCATAAATATCCAAAGAATTGGGAGAGGAGTTCCATGACCCTGCAGTTATGCAAGATTGGAACCGATCACCTTTATCTGACAGGGAACTCGTTGGTGGCCAGCAATATTCTGAACATACATTATATTATGGTGCTTTGTGATTTGTAATTCCTAGTGTGCCCATTCTCCAAAACCAAAATGAACCTGCAGACCACAATATGTTGGGTTGGGTCTATGCTGAACATTGTTTGTGACAGAATTTGGAAAGTGTAACATTTAAACCATGTTACAATAAGTCGTTGCTGTCCGACTGTAACCTCATTTATTTAGCTAAGACTTGAAATTTTAAATGTATTCCACAATAAAATTGTTTTTTAATTTTTGTCTATGTACTGTGGTTGTTCCTGCTTAATATATTATTTGTAGTGGGGCAGTGTTTTTCATTTAAATATTGAAATCTAGATTGGCATGCTAGTGAGCTTTTTTAAATGTGATTTGTTTGTGAATTTTGTATGGTACCAATGGCAAAAGCCAACTTTAATGTGATGATATTTGACACGGACAGATGCCACAAACAGTTACTTTGTGCAAACGTAGAAAACGAGGAATGTTTCTGTTGTAAATAAACTGTCACATGAAAAGGAAGGAGAGCAGCTGATCAATTTACTGTCAAAGGGATTGAGGAAGAGCCTGTGAACTACACATTTTTAATTATGATTTCAAAGAGGATATGTCAAAGGGTTTGTGCATCTAGGAATAAAATATTTGGGGGGCACCATCACACATTTTACCCTAGCACCATGTCAGCACTACCAACCGACAGTCCACCTCCACCTTCCCATTCCCTGAGCTCCCCTCCAACTAAATCCTCTTCCCTCACTCTGCTAAGAAATAAACTCTAATTTGAGCACTACATATGAATGTGTGATTGGACCCCTAAACTATGAAACTTGCTTTTAAATTCATAACCAATCAGTTTTTAATATATGAATTTATCTATTTATTTTGCATTTTCCTGTAGCCCTCTTGAATCATGAGGAATTAGTGCACTTTACAGAGAGATACATATATACATAAGAAACAAGTAACCATAAAGCAGCAGAAGAGTAAAGGGTCAGCCAGATATGATTTGATTTGTAAATTTGTGTAGCACACGTATGCCCATGGGCGTCTTAGCGCACACTTTGCATTACAGGAGGTGTTGAAGTTGGCTGGGCAGCATATTCTCTAACAGAAAGCATCAGGAATAGCTGTGGGTGTGAGAAAGCAACAATGATATGAGAGATTTACATCAGTTGTGGATGTATTTGTCCAGATGTAGCTGGAAGCATTTGATTAACTAAGTTATTTTCCTGATTGATTCAGCCAGGCCTTAACCTCACCATGTGCTTAATTTGTGCTAGTGTCTACCTGTGCTGGTCGCCGGCACTTAAATCTTAACACAGGCCCTTTTTTATGACAATTCTCCACATGGTGGCAATGTCTGAATATTTTCAGCAGAGCACTTCAGTTTATTTATTCAATATGCACTAACCATATAATAGTAGCACCAACTCCAGCTCGTTGGTGCTGGTATTTTGTAGCACTGGCAGGGGCAGTCGCTGGTGAAAGCTGCAGGTGCATTCTAAGTGATACCTTAGGCCCTGACATTAATTGTTTTTAGAAATTAAGCATTGCCCTTGCCATCCTCCATTACTTCTTGGCCTTTATCATTCTCTTCATCTTCTCAATTCTTGGTTAAGGGCCTTTTTTAAGCTCATTAATGCAGTATCAGTAAGCTTAGAATTTTACAGGGCCATTCTGGTCTATCCTGTGTCTAATAATGGGTATAATAATGTTAACTGACATTTATTTTTGTTTCTGCTCTGTATACTTCCTGAGGAAACGCTGCATGCTGAATTAAAGTAGTGTTTCTCCGAGCTTGCACTGCATTTCGGATGCCCTCCTGTGCAAATTGGGTGTGACCTATCTCAAACAACAATGCAAATCTTGTGCGGAAACCAAATAGGGATGATATGCAACAGTGGTGAGGTTAATTTTACAGTAGTGCCTCTAGAGGAGTCCAGATGCTGTCCATGCCCCAGCTCTGTTTGTCCTGGCCCCCCTTATGCCCCACCACCACAGCTATTGAATGTGCCAAACAGAAATACAGAAAAATAGATAAACTGAAAAATAGATAATGTACCTTGTGACACACATCTATTTGTCCAACTACCTTTTACCACACACCAGCATTTGTTTGAGGCTATACATTTGGATAAAATGTCTAAAATGTACTTTTGATGTGTGTATGCATATGTGTGTGTGTGTGTTTATATATATATGACCATCAAGTGGGCAGTGACTTGAATTCATGGAGCAGATTTTGTCCCTAGTTGCCCCCTGGGAATCAGATTGATCTGTTTCAGGAGTTGGTGAGAGAGGACTTAACTGAACTCCGGAGAAACTGGCAGAACAATCCATAAATGAACTTCTCCCCAAAGGATTGGAAAGACATTAATGATTTGAGAAATAATCTGTCATTGTTTATAAAGCCAGAGGACAAGGTGGGACATATTGTTTTGATGGATCCGCAAACCAATCTATTAGAGGTTAGGAGGCAATTGAGCAACACTGTCCATTACACTTGCCTTAATGGAAATCCTATGAGAGAATAGGAGAAGGAGTATCACCTAAAATTGAAGTTGTGCCATGATTCAAACCTCTTGGAATGTGATGAATTCCAGTATCTTAAAGTGGAAAATGCGAAGATCACAACAATTTATCTCTTGCCAAAAATACATAAGTGCACTTCCAATCCACCAGGGGGGCCTATAGTTTGTTTGGTTGGATCACTATTGGAAAACAGCTCGAGATATCTGGACTTGTTCTTGGAGGAGCATGTAACCAGCTTACCATCATATTTAAAAGATAGCATGAATTTCCTAAGGAAATTGGATTGGATCCCATGGAAGCAGGAATATATAATGGTGACATTAGACGTAGTCTTATTATATACATCCATTGAACACAGTAAAGGAGTTCAGGCATATGAATACTTTTTGAGAGATTGTCCAATAGAATAGTTTGACCACACACAAATATTACTAGAGATGTTGAAATACTGCCTTACCCACAATGTTTTTATATTTATTGGCAAATAATATTTGCAACAACAGGGTGCGGCCATGGGCACCTCCTTCACCCCCACATAAGCAAATTTGTTCATGGGGTTGTAGGAGAAGGAGGTGGCCTGGGCCCAAGAGAATGAGATGTTTACTAGGAAAATTGCACTGTAGACTCAGTTCATAGATGACTTGTTTATCTTGTGGGAAGGCAATGAGGATGAATTGAATGCCTCCCTGGAAATACTTAATTGCAATGAGCTTAACTTGCTGTTTACAGATAAGCAGAGTCGCCTTCACTGCGATTTTCTGGATGTGGGATTAGAGGTAGTTGGTGATGCATTAACCACAAAAACCAACAGCCACCAACTCCTTACTGCATGCAAATAGTGGTCATCCGGGTGCTCTAAATTGGAGCATTCCATATAGTCAAATGTTAAGGACCAGGAAAATATGATCCACAGAAGAGCTGTACCATAAGGAAATATGTGGCATGGTCAAATGTTCCCTTAAAATGTTCTGGAAGATGCCAAAAAAGAGCCAATGAGAAAATGAGGGATCAACTATTGTACTCACAGAGTTACAGCCTAAAAGTAAATTATCATGAAGTGAAAACATGATATGGCATAATCGAGTATCAAGAGGGTCTTGCAAAAGAACTGGCATGCCCTGAAGAGGGATGAGCATCTTAAAGATATTGTGGAGATGGGTCCCCGAATAACGTCTAAAAAATCAAGATCTTTGGGGGACATTTTAACATCTAGTCCCTACTATCCAAAGAGGAAACAGAAAAACTGGCTATCTGTGAACATGGGAGGTTTCATAAAATGAAGCTCCTGTAAAGCATGTAAATATGGTTCAAATTGCAGGAGTTATTAAACCTTTGAAGGCCATGAAGTGAAAATTAATGATAGAATCACTTGCAATATGGATTATGTAATCTATGTCCTTAAATGTGGATGTTAAAAGTTGCATGTGGTCAGCACATCAATAAGTTAAAATTGAGATTATTACAACACCTAAGAGCAATAAAAAATGGTGACAAGAATTACCCCATGTCCTGCCACTTTGAACAATAACACAATCGATCATTAGCAACATTGAGTTACTGTGGAGTTAAACACATTCGGGCCCACCCAAGGGGAGGTGATCAAGAAAGGGAACTGAGGAAGCAGGAATCACGTCTAATATTATCAATGGGAACAGAGATACCTTGGGGCCACAACACTGATGCTGAACTGTAAGTCCATTTGTAATTAGGACATGAAATGAAACCCAGGTTTCTTGTTACCTCTTTCGTTATCCTTTTAAAGTAATAAGTGAGCTCAGGATTAACGTGGGTCGTTCTTATTGAGAAGAAAAGTGGACTGGATATATTGGATTGAACTGAGGAACTACGCATGATTTTGTCATGAGATCTGAATTGTTCGCAGTCAAGTACAGCAAGCTCTGTGAAGATTATGCACCTTATATAGAATTAGATTGAACAATTTTGACGTCATGCATTTTATGGATGGTTAGCATTATATATATATGTGATATCATGTTTTATTGATTACAATGTGCCTCATGGCTTCTTGAAAGATCCAGACTTGTAGGAAGGGTTATGATCACGTACTGTGCACTATATAAGCATCAAGCATTTGAGATTTGTGAATTATATCATGATCACTCTATGTACTATTCAGCAATTTAGGCACAAGGGAATCCAACATTCGATGTACTTGTCATAAATTGTGTGTTTTCCTATAATATCTGTGAAGATCTGACATTGTTAGTTCACTCTGGTTCAGGTGTTATGCACTTTATAAGCATTATTCACTTTAATTGAGCTATGAAGTCCTGTGTGAGTTACATATATGTAATCTCATGTTTTTATGGATTATAATGTACCTTATAGCGCCTTTGAAAGCTCTAGAACTGTAACGATCATATATTGCACACTTTATGAGCATCACACACCTTAAATATGTGGATTATATTATGATACATTATGTATTTTTTAGGAACTTAGGGGTGAATGAATTCCATATTGAGTGTTGTTGCTATGAATGATCATGTGTTTTATATTATGTAGGAAGATCTGACATATTCAGGTTTCTCTATATCTTGCACTGTACACCTTATGAGCATCACGCACTTTAAATAATTGAAATATGAAGTGCAGTGTGAGTGCAGAGTACATTTATATTTGACAGATTTATATATCAAATATCATTATGAATCTAATTGCATCTGAAAACCTTGAAGCGACATGGGATTGCAAAACTCCTTGATGCACTATGCACTTTACAGTAGCCTAATGGGCGATAGAATCTTACAATAATCTCCATTGGCATATAGATAATCCATAAACGAATGATTGAGTACTTAATGGTAGCCCAAATGCACATTTTATGTACTTTGTGAGAGGAAAAAAAACTCTTTTGCATATGGATTAGAGTGTTTAAAGAAGCATTATGCACATCTACTGTGATATAGTTGGAACAAGAAAGGTTTTTGATGCCAATGTTTTTTAAATTATGATTTAGGAATGCATTGCTGCTCAGAACATTGGTGTACTGTGAATGAGAAAAATAAAAAGAAGAATATATTGACATTATTGTGCTTAATACAAAGAAATGGATCATGAAATTTGAGCCCGGTAATTAATGTATATTATGAAGTGATATGATAGTCATGTGGAGATAGAGAATTTTAGTATAGATGGGTTATGGAGTAATTTGAACACAAATGGACGTTCACAAACCATGGAGGTTGGAATTTGCCATTGTAGAATATATATATTTGGTGCTCTAGTTTTTAAGGGTCACTGAAAGGAAAAAAAGGACTGGTATTAAAATGCTATGCACTGCAATGTTTGTGAGACCCAGTTGAAGGCGTCAGCTGAAATGGATCAGTCGTTTTATTGTCTTGCTTTGTGGCACGAAAATATGTGGTGTTCACAAAATAAAATTGAAAATTGCAAAATACCTCTTGGAGGCTGAGAATCTGTGCTGTGCCGCTGCGTTGGTGGTACGGGAAGAGAACTCCTTGGAAAGACATATATATATATATATATATATATATATATATATATATATATATATATATATATATATATATATATATATATATATATATATATATATATATATATATATATATATATATATACTACTGGCGGTCGCCAGTAGATAGTTATAGTTAGGACCTATTTTCCATAGGAAATCCGCGACATTCTATTTGAAATAACTCTTGCGTCGGTTGACGAATCTTCGCGAAATTTTCAAACTTTATGGCCCGCTCCGGTCCGCTCCTACCCTGAAAGTTTCGGGGTGATTCGTCAAGCGGGGGCCGAGAAAAAGGGGGTCCCAAAACGTGTTTTCCCCATTCATTTTCCCATAGGAAACTTTAGCCACGGCTACAGCCCGAACTGCTGAACGGAATTACACCAAATTTGGCAAAGAGGTAGTTCTTGGTCAGAAAGAACCCTTTTTGTTAAATGGTGTAAATCCGTTCAGTAGTTCCTGTGAAAATCAAAGGAAAATCACATATATATCTATGGCCGCGTCGGATTCGCGCACCCTCCCGATCACGAGCTGCATGCTAATTGGCTGTCAACACTCCAAATCAGGAAGTGTTGGCAGCCATTTTGTCCCTCGGTAGAACCGAGGGACAGAAACAAGTGCGCAAAGCGCAAAAGGGAGCAGGGTAGAAACACCCTGACCCCCTAGGTCTGCTCAGGGGTCCCACAAGGACCCCCTGGGCAGAAAAGCATTTTTTTTTTTTTTAAATCGGCGGGATGCACTTAGGGTGCGCGGATCCCGCCGATAAAAAATCGAAGCGCGGTCTCCCGCCCTTCGATTGTATTTTGCCCCCGGGTGGCCCAAGTCCCGGGGGCATGCGAGGGTGGGTTTATGTTTTATATGGGGGCCTCTAAGGCCCCCCAAGCCCCGGGGACCGCCACCCCCTGGGGCTTTATAAAAAATGGTGCGGGAGGGCTCTCCTGCCCTCCCGCAGCCCGGGGACTGCCACCCCCCCCGGGGCTTCTTTTAATTTTTAATAATGTGTGGGGGGCTCCAGCCCCCACACGCCCGAGACCACCACCTCCCGGGGCTGTGCAATTCAAGGGAGGGGCCACGCGGCCCCCTCCTGGAGCCCTTGATGGCCCTGGGGACCGCCACCCCCAGGGCCGGCTCCTGCAGTGTCCCGGGTGCCTACCCCCGGGACACTGTAGTTGCTATGGCAGGGCGGGAGCCTCGCGGCTCCCGTCCTGCCATAGCAAACTGCTTGGATTTTGGAAGAGAGAGCAGGAAACCTGCTCTCTCTTCCAAAATTCAAAGCAGATTGCTTTTCCACACGGGGAGCTGCATCTTAGCAGCTCCCCATGTGGAAAAGCAAGGCCGGCTCCCAAGGGACGCGGGGAGCCGGCGGGACTGTGGGGGGACTGTGGGGGGACAAGTAGTGGCCCAGGAGGGGGGCCATGCAGCCCCCCTCCCCAAAAATAAAAATAAAAATTTGTAAAAAAAAAAAAACGGAAAGGCCGGCCCCGGGGGATGGGGTTCCCGGGGCCTTAAATGGCCGAAGGAGGGGGGCCACGCAGCCCCCCTCCAAATATTTAAAATTTAAAAAAAAGAGGGCATGCCCCGGGGGATGGGGTCCCCGGGGCCAATATAGGCCCAGGGAAGGGGGGCCACGCGGCCCCCTTCCCGTTTTATTTTAATTAAAAAAAATAATGAAAATCCTCATGCCCCGGGGGATGGGGTCCCCGGGCCAAAAGAGGCCAAGGCAAGGGGGGCCACACAGCCCCCCTCCCATACAAAACAAAAATTTAAAAAGACCGGCATCGTGCCAAAGGCCCCGCCCCCACCCTGCAGCAGTCTGCAAACGCGTCCCCTGGCGCGTTTGCAGATGGGGAACGAATTCCCCTTGAATACTGGGGGTCCCTGGGGGCCAACTAGCCCACCAGGAACCTCCAGTATGCGCATGGGGGCTGCGTTGCAGAGAGGTGTACAGAGGCCACGCCCCTTTTTACACCTCTCTGCACGCAGCTCTGTGGCGCTTTTTGGAGGTACATGGTGGGCTAGTTGGACTCCAGGGACCCTCAGGATTCAAGGGGACTTAATCCCCCAACTTAAAATGCGCCACGGGGCGTGTTTGCACAGTGGTGAAGGGAGGGGGCGGGGCTTCAGGTGACATGTGTGCAAACAGGCCCCATGGCGCATTTTTAGATGGGGAATTAAATCCTCTTCAATCCTGAGGGTCCCTGGGGGCCAACTAGCCCACCAGGTACCTCCAGTAAGCGCCATGGAGCTGTGTTGCAGAGTGTTGTAAAAGGGGCGTGGCCTCTGTACACCTCTCTGCAACGCAGCCCCTGGCGCATACTGGAGGTTCCTGGTGGGCTAGTTGGCCCCTAGGGACCCTCAGGATTGAGGAGGAATTAATTCTCCAACTTAAAACGCGCCACAGGGCGTGTTTGCAGACATGTCACTTCAGGCCCCACCCCCTTCCTTCACCATTGTGCAAATATTCCTCTAAAATCAGCCGAACTACGAATTCCGATTTACTCACCTGTTATCAGGAGAGACCTCAGTGCTGCATCTTTGAGCCCAGTACTGATCCTGAAAAGTAATTTTAACCGTACTTACCAGTAACTTGAATTTCCTTCCATAGGCTAACATTGACTGGTTTCACTTGGAAATTCTTCTAAATGTGGAGTTTTGGAACTTTATAATATTCCTCTAAAATCAGCCGAACTACGAATTCCGATTTACTCACCTGTTATCAGGAGAGACCTCAGTGCTGCATCTTTGAGCCCAGTACTGATCCTGAAAAGTAATTTTAACCGTACTTACCAGTAACTTGAATTTCCTTCCATAGGCTAACATTGACTGGTTAGCTTTACAGAAACACACAGTCACTGGATGATGTCATCAGTGATGTCACTGACCATGTCATGAGTGATGTAATATGTGACGTCATCAGCAGTGCATTGCGGGGCGCGAGTTATAGTTAGCTGAACTAACTATAACGGGGAATTTCTAAGGTTTTGTACGAGTGAAATGTCCAACTAACTATAACTTTCCCTAAAACCTATGGTTTTTTCAGTGAATTTCTAAGGTTTTTTAAATGCTAATTTCTAACTATAACGTGCCTGAAACCTATGGTTTTATCAGTGAATTTCAAAGGTTTTTTAAATGCTAATTTCTAACTATAACGTGCCTGAAACCTATGGTTTTTTCAGTGAATTTCAAAGGTTTTTTAAATGCTAATTTCTAACTATGCCTACAGAGGTAGGACATGTGAAGAAAGAAGAAAAAACGCACAGAAAGAAGCAAAAGAAATGCACAAACAAGCAACAGAAGTCCACAAAGACGAAGAAAAGTGCAGGAAGAAGCAAGACGTGCAGAAAGAACCAACAGAGGAGCAGAAAGAGGCCTTGTTGCAAAATCATCCTGTGCCCACAACTTTTTCAGACGGGTACTGGTGTTAACTGGCTCTGACTAACCAGGCCTAGAGCCAGTGCTATGTTAAAAGACACTTAGAATACAGTGAAAACACCTACATACACTAGGGAACACTATGCGTTGGGGTACCCCTGTGATTAGCATGACCTCCTCTGTAAGTCCCTAGTACATAATAGGGCAGGGGGATTAAAACTAACTAACTAACTTGTCACATCAGGCCCCGTCCCCTCTCTTCACCACTGTGCAAACACGCCCCGTGGAGCGTTTTAAGTTGGGGGATTAAGTCCCCTTGAATCATGAGGGTCCCTGGGGTCCAACTCACCCTGTACCTCCAGTATGCGCCAGGGAGCTGCGTTGCAGAGAGGTGTTCAGAGGCCACGCCCCTTTTTACACCTCTCTGCAATGCAGCTCTGTGGCGCTTTCTGGACGTACCTGGTGGGCTAGTTGGCCCCCAGGGACCCTCAGGATTGAAGGGGATTTAATTCCCCATCTTAAAACGCGCCACGGAGCCTGTTTGCACACATGTCACCTGAAGCCCCGCCCCCTCCCTTCACCACTGTGCAAACGCGCCCCATGGCGCGATTTAAGTTGGGGGATTAAGTCCCCCTGAATCCTGAGGGTCCCTGGAGTCCAACTAGCCCACCATGTACCTCCAAAAAGCGCCACAGAGCTGCGTTGCAGAGAGGTGTAAAAAGGGGCGTGGCCTCTGAACACCTCTCTGAAACGCAGCTCCCTGGCCCATACTGGAGGTTCCTGGTGGGCTAGTTGGCCCCCAGGGACCCCCAGTATTCAAGGGGAATTACTTCACCTTCTTACAACGCGCCAGGGGGCGCGTTTGCACACTGCTGCAGGGAGGGGCGGGGCCTCCGGCACGATGCCGGTCTTTTTTTTTTTCCTTTTTTTTTATGGGAGGGGGGCTGCGTGGCCCCCCTTCCCTCGGTCACTTTTGGCCCCGGGGACCCCATCCCCCGGGGCCTGAGGATTTTCTTTTTTTTTTTTTTTAAACGGGAAGGGGCCGCGTGGCCCCCCTTCCCTGGGCCTCTATTGGCCCCAGGGACCCCATCCCCCGGGGCATGCCCTCTTTTTTTTAATAAAAAAATATTTGGAGGGGGGCTGCGTGGCCCCCCTCCTCAGGCCATTTAAGGCCCCGGGGACCCCATCCCCGGGGCCGGCCTTTACGTTTTTTTAAAAATTTTCTTTTTGGGGAGGGGGCTGCATGGCCCCCTCCCGGGCCACTAATGGCCCCGGGGACCCCATCCCCCGGGGCCTGGCCACTCGTTGGGGACCGTGGGGGGTCCCCAATCCCCGCACGGTCCCGCCGGCTCCCCGCGTCCTGCGGGAGCCGGCATTGCTTTTCCATAAGGGGAGCTGCTGACATGCAGCTCCCCTTATGGAAAAGCAATCTGCTTTGCTTCATTGAAGTGAGAGCAGGTTTCCCTGCTCTCGCTTCAATGAAGCAAAGCAAGTTTGCAATGACAGGAAGGGAGCCGAGGCTGAGTTGTTT
Source organism: Calotriton arnoldi (assembly GCA_963921515.1). Classification (NCBI taxonomy): domain Eukaryota; kingdom Metazoa; phylum Chordata; class Amphibia; order Caudata; family Salamandridae; genus Calotriton; species Calotriton arnoldi. The sequence continues at coordinate 46,599 of CAWUFW010022575.1, forward strand.
GTAAATGTCACCTGAACACCAAGATGGCTATATGGGATCATTGTAAAATTAGTAGCCTTAGTGAAGTATTATGTTGTATGTTTATTTTGGGGTAGTTAGCTTGAAAAAGCTGTTTCCTTCAAAGTGCAGTTAAAAACTTAGATTAAAATCTTTCGACATTGTACACCCTGCCTGAATAAATTGTTAATAAAAAATAGCCAACGGAGAGGATCAGTGTATTTAGGCGATTCTATGGCTGAAGAGTTTACCACTGAATTTTAGATTGATTGAATTTGCCACATAATTACACCAAAAATGTTGTTTCTATCTCAAATGGATAAACATATTAACAGAGAATGTGCTGCATAGTTTGCATTTTTGCCGTATAACATAGATAGCCATGCCTCATAATTTAGTCCTCCATGTCACATCTCAGCAACCCAAATCTTCTCAATACATACATTGGTTTCTTTTTGGGGATTGGGAAAGTTCTCTTTACATTCAATTATCTGTGATCTACTGGCCAGCAGCTTTGCAGACATATTTTACATCATAATCTTCCAGTTCTCAGAGCGACCGCTCAATCTGTGCAAGTACACTCAATAATTCAATACCTCCCATGTCTTGTTTCCCTATTACTTCAGTAGACTTAAACAACCTAGATCTAAAGCAAGGGAGCAAATGGCAATGGAGCATTATAGGGAAGTAGATGAGTATGCTCAGGTTTTAGTCCAGATATGTACTTCTCTCAAGAAGCCTGCTCTACAATCATCAGCCAAGGAATAACCAATGAGTGTCCCACAAAATGACCTGTTCTCTTTATACGCACATTTCAAAATGTTTTCCTTGCTTAGCTGACTAAGATAGCTCAGGAGTTTTTATTACGTTCAAAGGTTCTGGATTCCTTTTTTGGCCTCCTTTTAATCCTAGAGGTTTTATATGTGATTTGCATTAGTAAGAGCTGCTGTGCAAGCTGGAACCCTTTCTACCATAGCAAAGAATATCAATGTATTGGCTGTTCTCAGTTTGTCGAAATCTGAGTGATCCTCCATGCAGCCGGTGGCTTTTGTTCTTCCACTACCGACTTGCCTCTTCCTACTTTAACGATTCTTCCTTTTGTGCCACTCCTAATGGATTGCTCTAAATGGTGTCCATATCTTATATATGTCTGACCAACACCTAATGCATATTTATTCTTCTCTTCCTCCAATATCTCAACTTCCAAGCAGTTTGGTTAATTATTATCTTCCCTAATATTAAGTATTGCCCTGTATTTCTACACTCAGTGTATCCATAACATACCTATGCAGTGCCTTTTGTAAAAGTAACCACGGCCTGATTGTGATAGTCATCTCAGAGACAAAAATTTAGTTGTCCATAGCATAAAGTGATGTCTAGTATGTGAGAGCACTATGTTATGGAGAATGTCAGATTATGCTTCCAAGCTCAGTAGGTGACAGTTGGCGTTTACAGCATTCAGACAGGACCCTGCACTCTACAGGCCTCTGTAGAATGTTCTGCAAAATTGGGAAATATAACAGGTGACTCAAGCCAGATACCCACACAGCACATGGTAGCAGTGAAGCTTCAAAGAGAAGCTGTCAAAGGTTTTGTGCTTCCCTGATCAAAATGTTTTGTGCAGCACCATTGCACCTTTTACCCTCACAGCATGTATACATTACCAATCAACAGTTCCCCTCCACCTTCCCATTCCCTGATCTCCCCTCCAACTAAATCTTCTTCTCTGACCCTGCAAAGAAATAAACTTTAGTTTGAACACTACATATGAATGTCTGAGTGAAATCCTCAACCTCTATGAAACAAAATTTTTTTGTTAACCTGTTTGGAGACCGTCTTTTTCTTAACCTGCTTGGAGGCTGTTTTGGGTGCATTCTTCTTTCTCTAATCATGGCCTCTGTGTTTCATGGTGAAAAATGCTTCAACATTGTACAACCTTTCAGCAATGCATCACCTTGCTGCTTCTATAGCCTGCTAACGGGAACGCAGGCAGTAAGCTGCCTGCTTACTAGACTCTCTGAAACTGTTTTGAAGACAATAATGACTCAGTATCTCTGATACACATAAAAGATCCACAAAAGATAGATGATATATTGCTAAGGTTTTATCAAATTCTGAAAGATAAAAAATGGATTCAGACAAGGCAATACAAAGATTCTAAAATGCAATATATCTAGTCTGCCTGATGGAAACTAAATTAAATATAATTGTAAATCCATATGGGTGACAATGAAAAGTCTATTAATGAGGCCCTGAAAAAGATGGTCAGTTGAATTAGTTCACAAAAACCTACTGATCAAGAGGTCCCATTTCTAAAATTACTCAATAGTTCGGTATACTCCCTTCTTCAGGGAGAGGTCTGGTACTAATTTTGATGTCAAACAAAGATGTGACTTAATGTAGTGGATATTACCCAACTGCTTTGCAATTTAATAATATATACCTAATTATGGCAATAACCTAAGCCGAAGAGGCTGGGTCATCTTTGACTTTGTGATTTTGTGGATTGTGTTTTTTGTGGACAGTAATGAAGACAATAGGCATGCCTCACCAAATTATTGCATCTCTTCAGGAATTATATTGTGACTTATCAACATCCCTTACTGATAACAAGGACATGGTAGAGGAGATCAATTTTAGGATGGGGCTTAAGATAAGAGTGTCCACTATCTCCTCTGCTATTTGGTTTGTTGATTACACTGATCGCAGTAGCTGAGTGTCTAAGCATAAAAATTAACAGTTGCTGTTGTGTTGTTCCCAGGAGTCCCCCAGGACCTGCACGTTTTGGATGACCTAAACTGAGGGCTTCGTGTCCCAAACGCTTTCGGACATCCCTACAGGATATGCCAGCCATTAAACCAGCTAGTTCTGCAGTGCCACTACCACCCCCCATATTCTACAGTGGTGTAGGTAGTCTCTGGCAACCACTGAACATGACAACCCTGATTCTCAGGGACTGTGAAAAACAGTACAGTATGTTTCGCTCAGACACTTGTGCTTGCTTTCTCTCAAAAAACACACAGGATGGCAATTGGGACGTTTCAATAAGAATTTATTGGTCCAGCGACAGCCTGGTGTAAAACATATGTGCTGCAACAATCAGGAGACAGAAGCATACAAAAGAGATTGCTAGTACCAATATTGTGAATAGTAGATACATTTCTACCAAAAGCTAATAAGATGAACAGAAACAGTTCAGATAAAAACAGTAGCACTTGCATATTCCTAAAATGCGCGCCCTAAGTAATTTGCTAAAATGTACCTAGCCTAACCTGGATTTGTAGGTGTATGTATGGACATAAATATGTGTATCTGTAGCCAAGAAACCCCTAGGGATGAACCAGCCCCCTCACCTGATGGTTTAGAATGAAGGACCCCGTCTCTGCGTTGAGGATGACAACCCGTGAGGGATGTCAGACCGCTGCTTGTTGGAGATTCGGCATGCAGGACCCCAGTCTCAGCTTGGAAGGAATTCTCCTCTATTCCGTAGGGGGGAGTGAGGGTCTTTTATACTAAAGTGGTCACTCCAGGGTTTTTTCTCGAATCAATATGTTTTTAAAACAACCATGGGTGTTTTGAAAACAATCATAAATGTTTTGAAAACAATCACCAATGCTTTACTAAACAAGTGCGATCATGCACAGCTGGTTGTTGGCCAAGGATGAAAAAAAGTGGTGACCCTTATACAGAATAAATCTGCTCTGCCTGGGGACATGTTTATGTACGTCAGGTACAGGGATTCTGGTAGAAGACTAAGAGCCTGGTGTCGAAGAGACAGGAGCAAGCTATTAGGTAAAAGGTCACCTGTTTAGAATTGATATAGTAGTGTGGATGGGATGTTGTATGTAAAATGGAGCATACATGACAGGGCTATCCTAAAGGAGATGAAACCCACTCCTCATCAAAAGGTCAACAAGGTCAGCTAGGTAATGATAAAGCTAACGCTATAAAAAGGCATAAAATCGTTTATAATAAAGCATACTAAAAGGTACTTAAAAGCGTGAAAAAATGTCCATAATAAAAATTAATTTTTCCCTAAAAAAGCGTTCAAAAGGTCCTCTAAACTTGTATATATTGTGATTATTGCCCTGAGCACCTTGAAAGCCATGAAGCTCAGTTAGAGCAGAGCAGAGAAGAGAATAAAAATAAAGTCACACTCGACCTTCAATTCGGTAAATGTTTAAAAAATAGCCAACCGATTCCCAGCACAGGAGAGGCCAGATTGTTTTAAGAATCCTGTGTTGAAGACTCAACATTGCTGAACATCGTATCCGCAGATGGCAGTCCCTCAAGAACTTCCAGTATCATATCCAATGAGCAAAGGTGGTCATCTCTGGTTCCCAGGGCAGCCACCGGGGAAGAGATAGATGCCTGCATGCCTGATGCTGATGCCTGTATTTCTGGAGTTGAGCCGATATCCCAACAGGACCGGAAGCATCCCTTGGAGGCTCTAGAAATGCTGTCATCAACATGGGAATATGCTGTGGACAATTGCACGTGTTGGCCTGCAAAGGCACCAGTAGCACTTCTATGTCCGGCTGCACAACCGATGGAAGTGTTAGACACAGGTCCAATACGCAGCTGAATCCGCAGAAGAGACAACGGAACACAGGAAGGACACAGTCTAGCCAGACCGGTCTGAAAGACAGGAACCAATGATCACTCAGCTATCGAAGCCGAAGCGTAGTCAGGTATGAGACCATGCGCTCACAACAACGTAGTTCCTGCAGTGTTCTCTTCATTTCGTGAGGGATTGCCACGTCCATTGCAAAGCAAGAGTATTAAAATCATGATGCCCACTACCGAAAGCAGGACCAGAGGAAGCCCTCCAAAAAGGCTTCCAAGTACGGAGTGTATGAAGGCTGGAATTACTCCGAAGATTGTCTGAAAGGTTGTTAAGAGACCTGATCCAAGTCGCTTAAATAAGTGTACGATCCCACTCGTATCAGACAAGTTAAAGATACGATGAACCATTTCTCCGAAATGGATCAGGAAGTTTGTACAGACCAAGGCCTGTATCTCAGCTGAAGACCTTGCAACCTGGAGATCAAAAGTCTCTCGGGCTGAAGTTAAGGTCACATTTTGTTGAAACAACATGGCTTCAGTCTGCTCAGTTAATCAAACCGTATACTGGAAACATTCAATGAAGGCCACAGCGGTGCCTCCCTAACTGTGCAAGCCGGGGGAAACAATACTTTCTTACAGCAAACAACCCTGAAGTTTATTGTGACTAGATATGCGATGCCTGGTGCCACACCACAACAGCCTTCATCATTCAGCACTAAACAACTTCCATTCGAAAGTAATTCAAAAACCGGATGAATCACAGCAGCTGGGGAGCCCTTCAAGTAGCAAGATAAGTTAGCTTTTGACGCATTACATGTTCCATGAAGTGACACTTCTTTGCACACTAAATACCCACTTAAAGCCTTCCCGCAGTCTTTACCACTCATGAAACTTCACTGTCCTTATTTCTGCACCTATATCTATACGGTAACTCCCAAGTTTCCTGTATGAACCCTTCACCCAACGCTTCGTATCTGCCTGCTTGGATGTATCTAAGGCAGTATTGGAACTGAAATGTCGTGATTGGCAGTGTGATATAGCCATGAATTAATCATTCTGTAGACGGTGACTCTGCTACAGTGAAAGGTAACTTCTCCAATTTCTCAATGAGCAGCATGGTGTACTTTGCATCTCTGCGTGCCATAGTCAACTGTCGGTAAGATTGTAAACCGACAGTCCTGTTAATATATTTCCCTGGCACGTGGCCTGAACGCAATGACTGCAGCATCCAGCTTAAAAGCATAATGGAGCACAATTGAGATTGCCCATGTTGTAGAATAGACAAATCTTGATCCATTATGTTGATTGCCGAGGACACAATGTTGCCCAATGAATAAATATGTGAGGAACGTGTGGTTATACCATTGTCTACTACAGCCAGGGCCTTTTCGAGGTTAATCCTATCAATTTCACGTAATCTCTCAGCAGCATCCTGTTGGGAGACTTTCCATAGTTCATTGTAGATGGCATGCAAGAAGCGTTTCTTATGTGGTTTCTTGGGACCTAACAAGAAATCCCTAAGATCCATGTTGTCTGCTAGAAGGGACAAGTGCTGTTTCACCTGTTGTACTGTGGAGGTTTTTAGCCATTCTAGGCACACCTTCCCAACACTATAAGAAGTCTCTACCCCTGGGTCATCTGTGTGTACATAGCGTGGGTCAGGCTTATGGATACTAGACCCTCTGGTGGTACCCTTGAATCTTGCTTGACACCTATTTGTTTTGACAGGCCAAACCAACCATCTCTTCCAATTGGGAGCTGAAGAATTGTATGTACCATTCTCTATCATTGTACCCAGCATTTCCTCACTTATCAGTGTGTCATTCGATATACCTGCTATAGGTATGGGTAAAGGGAAGCGTGGTGTTTTCAGTTCTTTAATTTTTGCAAACCCGTAGCAAGTAGCTTGTTGCACTGTTCTGTTCAGAAATATCACCTGGAACGGTATGAGGCAAGCTCTAAATAAAGCCTCTGTTCCCTGAACCTGCCAATCTTTCATCCAGAGATCGATTTTGTCTCTATCGTGTCCCTCCAATAGTCAAAACCTTTTATGGACAATTGGGAGATGAAAGGTGCTGAATATATGAGCTTGGTATTTCTCAGCATCATTTTCTTCGCAGTTGCATTAGTCTGTACTAACTTATAATAGTATGACATCGGGTCTGATGTATTAAACCCTGAAAAGTATGCACATTTCTGTGCAAATGTAGCAGAACTACCTTTCGGTGGTGTCGGGCAATGTTCCCATTGATCGTAAGTGTTTACAGTGTGTGGAGCACTAGCTCTGTGCAAAAAGTGATGACCATAATGCTGGTAACAAAACATGCTATCGTAGTCAGGTGTATCTTCATACAATTCCCTGTAAGAAAATGCAGCAGATTGTTCTAAATCTGAGAGCATAGTATTTACAGTCTGAATGTCCCAATAATTAGAGAGTGTACTTGGGGTAATGAAGTCATTCATTTAATTTTTGAACACATGAGGAATTTTCAAACGTTCGGTGGGACCAAATACATCATATGAAACCCTATCCCAAACTATACTATCCTGTACTGGAACTGCTGAAATGTTCACTAGGGACAAGTCTCTTTGTTCACGGTGTGATGACGTATGTGATTTCAAGGCCAAGTTCACAGGTTTGACTGCAGAGCGTTGTGGGAGGTAACGTCCATTTAGTAGTAGGAAAAAGACAGTTACCATACCAATCCAAATTAACAGGAACAGGATCCCTAATGCAAACCAAAGATACAGCCAAGGGGACAACAAGTAAGTCTTTTTCAGCCAGAGATAGAATTGTCAAAATTGTTTTGTCTTGGAAATGGATGGTATTTGCTCAGGTTCACTTGGATCTGAAGAAAAGTCATCGAAGTTGATGAAGTAGCCAGACCCAGTTCGATCTATCTTTGGGAGCTCAGCAGTGTTTGTAGAACTGGCAGTTGCTTCTTGTGAAGACACATTGATGCAAAGTTCATTAGTGGGCCAAATTGCAATTTGCGTTTCAGTTTCATTTGGATGTTGTACACTTTCAACATGTGTGATTCGTACTCCATTATTGGATACTCCGGCATCTTGCACAGAGGAGTCTTGAAACATTATTAGTCTTTCCATCTGAACTTCCTGTATAGTAGCAAGAGGAGATCTGTGGCTACTCAGGACTTCAGGCGGCCTGCTGTTGAGAATCGGCCACATAGTGGGGTTTGATTAGATCAATGGAGACGAATCTCTTTTCCTTTTGGCCGGCAAGAGGCGGAAGGAGAACTGTTCTTGTTCCTTGAACCGCCAGGACAAGTACAGGTGTTCTGTAAGATGGCCCAAACTCCTTCTTGTCCACGATCTTTTCTCTGACCAGGTACCCAACCTTTGGGACCCAGACAGGTCTTGCCGGAACCGGTTTAAGTTCCCCAGTGGTGGTGCGTTTTACTTGGATATTGCTTTGTAATGCCCAGAATTCATTGTGTTCCTGTAAAACAGCCAAACGATCATTCAATTCAAATGGTTTTACATCCACCACTGTGCTGGCACAATCGAGGTCAGGTACCCACATTCTTGTCCCAAACAAGATCTCATAGGGGGTACGTCCTCCCAAGGATTTTCTTGGCATATTATTCAGTGCCCTCTGGACCCCGTATAGGTGATTGACCCAACTACCGCCCGCACCTAATACCCTTGCTGTTAAGGATGAATATGTGACATTACAATGCGATCAAAATGATCGCGGTACGTTACATCGCAGTTTTTACAACGCAAGTCGTTACAACGACTTGCGCTGGAGGGCGCTGGACTTAGGAATAGTATGATTTACTATTCCAACACCAGTCTACGTACAGTAGGGAAGGTGTTGGAATAGTAAATCATACTATTCCTTAGGTTAGAGCGCCATCCAGCGCAAGTCGTTGTAACGACTTGCGTTGTAATACCCGCGATGTAAAGGCATTGCGATGCAATGCCCGCGTGGTAATGGATGTCTCCCGTTAAGGATTGCTTTAGGTCCCGGTTTTTCCTCTCCACCACCTAACTTCCCTCAGGATGGTAGAGGGAGGAGTACCGCAAGGCCATGCCCATACTTTCCATGGCTTCCTTGTAAGCCCGAGAGCTAAACGCATGGCCACTGTCAGAATGTAACGTGCCAATTACATTTGTCCTGATAAAGACTCGCAAATCCTTTATATCAGTTTGAGCGTCAGCCGAGCGCTGAGGCCAAACCCAGAGAAATCTAGAGCATGAATCCACTGCCACCAAGATGTACTTGTAAGCCCCGTCCGAATTTAAGGGGCCGCAGTGATCCAAATAGACACATGTGAGAGGTCTGTCTGAAATGAGTAATGGTGTTTGTGGTGGCCGTGCTACGGTGCAACCTTTCATCTGCTGACAGATGTCGCACTTTAAGACATAAGCCTTCGTTTGTTTAGACAAACTTGGCCACCAGAATCGCCGCTTCAGTATCAAAACTGTAGCAGTGACTCCTGCGTGTGCAGAGCCCAGACCCTCGTGTGCAGCTAGTATTAAACATAATCTGCGATCTGTTTTTGGTGTAACTCTATCCCCCACTCCTGGAATTTGAGCATATGGTGTGTTAAGCGCATCTAATTTTTAGGAATATTTGAGTGGAAAGCCCTTAGGAACGGCAGTGCCGTTCTTTGAGGCACTGACAGCTATCAGTATGTCTCCGTCTATCCTCGTGCTAGAACTAGTGATTGCAGCAATGGCAGCAGTTCGCACTGTCGCCTTGGCGGCTTCAGCAGCCACTGAATTCCCTTCAATGTGTATGCCAACACACTGGTGACTCAAGGTGTGAATAACTTGAGCCCGTGGCAGGCATGTTTTCAGCTTTGCCACTTGTTCCCATAACAATTTATGTTTAATTGTGCAACCCTAGGAATCTCGAAACCCATTCTGGCCCCAGAAATGAAGATATTCATTGTAAGACTGCACACAGTAAAACGAATCGTACACTATCAGTGTGGGGAATTCCCAATCCGTATACTGTAGTGCCAATATCAGGGCTTTCAGCTCTGCCAACTGCGCTGTACAATCTCCTAGAGATTGTGTAGTCGTATTGCTGGGATGTAACTTTCTGTCCCGCATACGTCCCTTCACTATAGCACATGCTGCGCTATATTGCTTTTTACTTGCTATGGCAGGCTGAGCAGATCCATCAGTGTAAATGATGTATTCATATTTCTCTAGAGGCAAGATTTCATTTGGGAGAGGATATTCTTTTTCGTACTGCAGGAATGCTTGTGTTTTCAATGTAGGATCGTATCTGTAATCTAAATCTGTTGCAGTGAGAGAATTAGCCCATTGTATCCATCACGGATGTAGTGTTTTCGCATTTGGAATGCTTGCTTTGGTAACAGCTTCTAAAGTTGGCACCAGGGTTACAATGATAATGCGTTTTCCCTGTGCTAGTGCTCTTTCTCTCACTACAGCAGTCTGTACTGCAGTCAGTATTTTTTCTGTTGCCGCAAATCGCATTTCAGCATTTGTGCATAAATGTGATTTGTATGCAAATGGAACTGTCTCACCTTCATTAAAAGTGAGATAAGTATATCCTGATAAACCGGGGATGACCCGGATCACCAAGTTTGTAGAATTTACATGTGTGTGCAAGTGTTTAGATGCTATCATGTCAGCCTGAACTGAAAAGAGAGTATCTGTGTGTTGCTGTGTCCACTGATGTGGTGTGAAATCAGGTCTGATTAAGTCGTAGAAAGGTTTTACTCTTTATGCATAATCTAGAATGTATGTTCTGCCAAAATTCAGATATCCTAAAATGGATTGCAAACTCTTTAGATTTTTTTGGGGTTGGAGCAGCGCACACTTTTCTAAAAAGTTGGCTGCCAGGCTCTTGCCTTCACTTGATAGCTCATATCCCAAAAACAGGACATTGAGACGGGCAATTTTAGATTTCTTGAAATTAAATTTGTAGCCCAAATTGGCGAATCCAACAATTATGTTGTTCACTCTGCTCAAGTGTTCAAGTAATTCATCATCCGTTAGGTAGACGTCATTTACATAGGACACAGCCTCCTCATTGCATGTTTGTAATATTTCTGACACTCTTGACGAGAATAGCCCCGGGCTGTTCTTTTACCCTTGAGGCAAACGACAAAAATTTCGCTGAGTACCAATCGCAGAAAATGCTGTCAAATATCTGCTTTCCAGAGCTATATTTTGGCAGAAGAATCCATTCGAGATATCTAATGTCGTTTTGTATTTCTTCTGCACAATGTTATTTATTAATGCGGCACTGTGTGCATTTTGAACTGCAAATGTTTGTGTGCATGTGTTTAAATGTCGGTAATCTAAAACAAGACGATACGTATTGTCAGGTTTCATTACTGGAAACAAAGGATTATTCATCGGGGAGGTGCAAGTTTCAATTACACCTTGGTATTCGAGTTGGTCTAAGATTTCTTTGATCTGTCTTTTTGCATCATTTTTTATACGGTACTGTCTCTGTGGATTTGGAGTAGATTTTAATGGGATTTCATGGTGGGTAGACTCCACATCCCACCCTCCGTGGTTGCAGTATAATGCCGGAGCTAGCGCTAGTGCCTACTCCTGCACGAATTAATGTTTTAAAGATTCTGGAACGAGGTCAGAGAAAGCAGGCAAAATGACGCTTTCCCTCTTTGGGCAATCCATCACAAATTCAGGCCGCCAATCCCTTTCTGCTAGCGTATGTCATATCTATATGTTAAGTTCTGCCAAAAGAGACCTTTAACCTTTCTTGAGATGTCCCCCTCTATTTGAAGTGTAAGTCAGACCCTCCAGGATTTCGCGATTTCGCGATTTGCAAAAAAATCGCGAAATCGGCAGTTTTGTAAAAAGGCCGCGATTTTTACAAAACTGCCCGCGAAATTCGGAAAATGCGATGTTTTTTTTCCTGCTAACCACAGAGGAGAGAACCACAACAGGAACCTTCACTAGGCTGAAAGAGGACAGGTCCCAGGAGCAAAGAGAAAACTGCTTAAGGTAGACTCGAAGGCGAAAGGAGGTAAGGCATCGAGAGCAGCATGCACTTGGCAAGGCGTGTATGGCAAGCACACCAGACGCAGAGGCAGTCAGCCTGTCTCGGAGCTACTGAAGATCAGTTCTGCTTCTTTACTATCATTGCCAAAGCGCGCATTCATGTCGTAGTGAAGTTCTGTGGGACTGTTCCACATTTTTCACTGGTTCTGTGTGATAATTTCACATGCAAAAACGTTGATGCTCTTTGCATGTTATTCCATCGAAACGGGAAATTGCCTATTTAGTGCTTTAATTAACCATTTTGAGGGAGATTTCCCCCAGTACTTGCCGTTTTTTTTTGTTTTCCCTGCTCGCTATTTCAGCAGAGCAAACGCTGATTTCCATCTCCTTGATGAATTTACGAGAGCTTTGCACCCAAAATCAATGGCAAACAAAGTATGTTGTTTTGCGGTCAGTATTTTCCCTGTGATGCTTTTCTCTGAAGGGGTTTCCCATCTGTGAGGCGCAATCCCCCAATTTGCTGCTGGAATACAATCCGTACCAAATCAAAAAATAACCATCCACACGTACATTTCACTAATGAAATTTAAATAATGCCTGGTATAATAAAGCCCATTTTATGCGTGAGCCATTATTTCACAAAGCTGACTCGCTAGAGATAAACATGTGTAATGCTGTATGCTACATGTGCACTGCCAATTGCATGGTACAAACACATTGAGCAGAGCTCCCTCCCGCCAGAAGATGCTCCGCTGAGTGGCATAGGCTGCTTCACACTGTTATTCGACCCATGTGGATGTCACTGGTGCTTGCAATGAGCAGGTTAACATGGGTGACGCTGGAAAGCATAAAAGTCCAGTCTGCAACGTGTAGACAGTAAACGAGCAGACTGGTGGGCCAGGCCATTCTAGGCCGCAGCCAGACTCTTTGATGGTGTCTTAGTGCTATGGGCAAAAAGAAACCGCTATATTATTATAGTAATTTACATGGAGGAAGAGGTTCTAAATCTATAGAACTTGTGTAAACATGGTTACTAGGAACGAGATTTCAGTAAGCTACATTTACTAATTAAACCCACATAATATACACTGTAATGGGAGTAGTTGTGGAAAGAACAGATTACCTATAGTAACCCACTATTCGGACAGGAATAGTGATTCTGTCTCTGCATTAAATCGAAATATTATTGAATGGAAATGCTTCAGCATACACTTCTTATCCAGCAGGAATTTATAAGGTTGCTTGTGTTCCCGTGCAGTGGGGACATTACTTATGTTTGTGACAGGATTCTTGTTTGGGACATGGCCAAGACAGATTTGCATATTGCTGTTTCTCTTTTGCAATAAAACATAAGAGCTCAAAATAATTGATACCCATTGCTATCCAGTTCTTAAGAAGTGATGGCCCAAACATATTGGATCAGCCACTACGATCCTGCGCCCTAGGGTGCCTGAGGAAGAGGTGTACTGCCTCACAGATCCGGGAGGCAGCGGTGCCCCGGCAGGGGTGCATACTTGGGCACTAGAACATCCCAGGGAGAAATACAGCTTCCTCCCACGAGGTTAGGACTGGAGCTGTGCTTTTGTAGGGCTGCAGATACTTTAAACATGCCTATTGCAAAGTGGGATACTCTGCTAAAACAGTTTCCATTGATTTCAGGCTGAAAATGAATGATCTTAGTAAAATAAAGTGCCGCAAAAATGCCGCTAAATTTCCATATTTGTGCCGCTAAATTTCCATATTTGTGCCGCTAAATTTGCTAATCCATGCCGCAATATCCTGGGGGGTCTGGTAAGTTCATACAGTCTATGCGGGACACTTACTCTTGTATCAGGTGTTTCCACCGTGATGTCTTCATTCAATACTGCTGTCACCAGAAAATCCTTCAGGTTCTGGCGAGCTATTGTTACTTCTGCCCCGCTGTCTAGCATCGTCAGAGCCCAATCCCTGTTCAGAAGCTGAGTCCTCAGTAACCTGGGCATTTCTAATCTTTAAGCCAGCTACTTTCTTCTTTTTGAATTGAGGCTTTGCTTTAGGTTGCTCTTCCTGTTTGATAATATAACCTGAAGTGCGATGTGTTTCCCTTTAAGTCTTTGGTCGATCTTCAGTCTTTTGTTCTGATCGCCCGTGCCTCTCTTAGTTTTTTGATGAACCCTAGAAGGAACGAAAGGAATGTGTATCAGGTTTTCTAATGTTGTCACGATTCCTAAGGTTGCACCTCTTTTCAGAGGACTCCCGTTGGGGAGACCCACCCCTAGATCGTGAATTCTTTTCTGAATTGTTGTTTTTAGAAAAAAAAAATCCCATTTCTTTTTAGAAGAAGTGGGTGCTTGCTTCGAGTTGTCCTTGTCGGGACTACCTGCCATTTGTGGCTTCCCGGCTTTGGTTCCCAAATTATCTCTACCTAATGTAGCATAAGTTTCTTCGATAATTGTTGGTAAGTCTTGCTCCTGATTTCTAGGTGCAATTTCTCTTAGGCGGCTGTTTATGGCCACTGCTGTTGCCTCCCCCTTTATGTTGCTCAGCATTATTGCCGAGACTTGGGCAAAATCACCCAACAATTTCATTCCCAAGTCCAGGACAGGTCCTGCCCTGTACTCATTCTGTATTTGCTTCAATACTTCTGGAACAACTGCTAAGGAAGGAGTACCGTGAATTCTGACGTAAACAGCAGCAAAGATTGTTCCCCAAGTGGTACAATCCTCAATCGAGGGAACCATCCCCATTGGCAAGCAAATGGTTAACGTTCTATGGGCCAGATGTACGACCATTGGCAATTGCGACTTGCAAATTGCGCCAAATTGCGAGTCACAATTTGCGAGTCGCAATTGCTAATGTACAACAGTGTCTGAGACACTGTTTGTGATTTCCAATGGGTTCGCAAATTGCATGCCTCATGCATATTAATGAGGCTGTCGCAATTTGCGACCCCATTGGGAATGGCTGGCACTCCTAGGGATGGTGGCATGCTGGGGTCAGCAGATCTCCATGTCTGGGACTGCTTTTAATTAAAGCAGTTTTATTTTTTTAAATTCAGCCCGTTTTCCTTAAAGGAAAACAAGATGCATTTAAAATTTAAAAAAATGAAACATTGTTTTTTCATTTTTTTAGGGCAGGTAGTGTTCCCTGGGGCTACTTCCTGCTCTGAAAACATGTTTGCGCACCCATTCCCGTTTGCAAATGGTTTACCACCCTCTTGAAGAGGGTGGTAAACTGCGAGTGTTTTGTGACCGCAATTGCAGTCGCAAAACATTCTTACATAGGGTTCAGACTCGCTATTAGGAAAGGATGCCCTTGGAACGCCCCTTCCTAATAGCGAGTCGCAAGCCCTATTTTGCGTGTCGCTATTTAATTAGCGACTCGCAAAATAGGGTTAGTACATGGGCCATAGGTTTTTTCCATGGCAAATGGGTCTAAAACCCATTTGCGCATGCAAAAATCCGTCGTACATTTGGCCCTATGTTTTTCCTGCGGACCCGTATGGGGAAATACTGCTTCCAGCTGCGCAATTTTTTGTACTATCCAGAACGGAATTTGCTTCCGTTTGGAAGGAATTGTCCCTATTACTGATTTCAGTGTCTGTGGGTTAATTGAAGGTGTGGTCTGATTTGGACCAGCTGGTGCTTTTCTCGCAGGTTGGACTGTTAATGTTCGCAAGACGAACTGCACAATGTGTCTGTATAGCCTGACTATACCTTTGTATATTTTACGTACTTTATTTACTGGTAGGCTGTCAATCTCAAGATGTGGAGTGTATGTCGCTAAGACCGGCCAGGTCGCCCCTTTTATGCTGAGCGGACCGAGTATCACGACAGATGTTGTGTGTGGGAGGACACCTTTAAACCAGCTTTTATGCTGCTGGTAAGTTAATGGGTCTTCAATGTCTTCGTATGGAATGTATTCTTCCGGTGGTTCTGCTACAATGTATGTGTGGAACAATTTAGTCACCGGATCTGCAGGTGGGAACTGAATCCAGGAATAGAATAGCTCTGATCCGAACACCTCGTGTGCCTCGATCACGAAGGTAACACAGCCACCAGTTGCTAGTACGCCGTGTTCTAACAATTTCATAGTAACCGCATGTCTGCAGTTTTCTGTGATGTTAAGAGCATTTGCAGCTTTTTTTTTTTCTTTTCATATGACCTTTGTAGCTATAGCAACCTCTCGACCTGAACCACCTCTGGTGCTGATAACTAGGTCGTTTCAGTCTCAGCTGTTATTCTTTCGGGAACCACCCGGGATACACATCCTGAGCTGACTCAGAGGTTTTAATCATTGGAATTTAACCAGTCCCGTACTATAATCTATACAGTTGATGACTCGTCCAGTAAATTCCAAAATAACCCAGTGTCCGGCCTCTCTCTATGGATATTTACCCTCTGATCTAAAACTCTGAAATATCTCACAGAGTTCCACCAGGCATTCCAGGATGGAGGTACCTCCTGACGCCACAGTTTACATATCTCTCTCCTAGCCAAAAGAATCAGATAAAAGACCAACTTATGTTGCAACCCATTTAGGATATGTTCACCCCCAGATTTGGAAATGACGCCAAAGAAAATAAGAGATGGTCTTACCTCCATAACGAAACCCAACACCCTCGAGATGGTGTTACCCACATACTTCCAAAATTCGGTAAGCTTGGAACAGGAGGCAAATATGTGGATACCATCCGCATTCTGAGAGCCACATCTGAGACATCTTGCTTCACCACCGCCCTTTATTCTTGAGATTTTGAGGGGAGACCAGTATAACCTGTGAATTGTGAAAAAATGGTTCTTCCTGAGTGCAGCAGGTTTAATTAATGGGTAAAGAGTGTCTATAGATACTTGCCATATATCATCCAGCTCCTCGCTCGGCAAGTAGTTTTCCCAGATTCGACTCGGCTTGTCCATCTTACTGTCTACTGCAGCAAGAAGGTAACTGTACCAGTGGGCTACTTCTTTTTTCCTCGGGGCCACCTCTTGTAGATCACTCTCCATTGAGTTCTCTTCCGGGTGAGACCAGTGTTGGCCCTTACACCAAGAAGAAATCTGATAGAATTTGAACCTCGAGAGGGCACCTCTAGTGACGTTGTTCCAGAACTTCCAAGTATGACATTCATTACCCTTTACAATGTCCTTCCAGTGACTAACTCCAGCCTCGATCAATGGACAGGCTAAAACATCCTTTAAACACACCGGAGTTCCAGGGGAGTCCCACACGGGTGCCCAGTCACTATAGTAAGAAAGTCCTAAGCACCCTCTGCATCCCGACCATAACTTAGCCGCCACACGTAAAGTCTTCAAGCGAACTTTTTTGAAAAATTTGGAGGAGCCGTATTTATACATGAAACCTGATTCCTCTGTGCCAGCCAACATAGCTTTAAACATGCTCCCAATTAATGAATTATCTGGGGTGAGTAGTAACATCCTACAATTTTTCAATTGATAGGCCCAACAATATAACTGTAGGTCAGGCAAACCCATACCTCTCAGCTTTTTCCAAGACAGTCGGATCCCTTTACTTGCCCAAATAAAGGAGGCGATCTTACCCTGAATTTTAAGGAGGTCTGCTTTTGCAAACTCTAAGGGGATGTTATTAAACAGGTAAGTGTATTTTGGGAGTACACACATTTTAATAAGGTTAACTCGCCCGTAATGGGAAAGAGGAATACTCTGCCATCTTTTTAGTAAAATATCAACCTCTTTAGAGACCCTATCAAGGTTAGTTTTTGGGATCTTTTCAGGGTTTTGAGTAATTGTGATCCCAAGATATCTAAGCTCTCTAGCGAAGTTGTTCTCTTGATCAGGGATGTTCCAAGCCATAATCTCGGTTTTGTCCTCGTTTATCTCGTAGCCTGAAAATTTCCCGAAAGACTGTGCTTTCATCATGAGCTCCGGAAGTGTAGCCAAGACATTGGAAGACAGTAAGACCAGATCATCCGCATAAAGCGCTACTTTCCTCTCAAACCTGTTTACTGCAAAAGGAACTATTTTCTCATTCTGTCGTAGACTCTGGGCAAAAGGTTCGATATATAAATCAAATAAAATGGGAGACAGTGGGCAGCCCTGCCTAGTTCCGCGACCAATCTTGACAATAGGAGAAAGGCTGCCGTTAACCAAAATCTGGGCACTGGGCGACTTGTATATTTTTTTTAGTACTTCTCTAAACCCTTCGCCAAATCCAAAAGCCTTCAGAACCCTGTCTAAAAAGTGCCAGTTCACACGGTCGAAAGCTTTGGCAGCATCGACTGTTATAACGGATAGCGGAAGACCCCGTGATACTGCCAAATCAGTCGCCCCTATTAAGGTGTAAACTAGGTCCGACATCTGCCTTCCCGGGAGGAAACCCTTCTGATCTTCGTGGATAATTGGCCCAATAATCTTAGACAACCGATTATTCAGAATAGAAGCAAAAACCTTATAATCGGCATTTAATAATGAGATAGGCCGGTATGATTGGCACTGAGTTGGGCCCTTCCCGGGTTTCAGTATCAAAGATATAACTGCGCCACTCCAAGAGTCTGGCAATGGGGATCTGCCTCCCAGAATATCATTAAATAATTTCAACCAAACTGGGATGACCTCTTCCCTCAGTAAAGAATAAACCTCAATTGGGATTGAATCTGGGCCTGGGGCCTTTCCTTTCTTAGCTCTGTCTAATACCATCAATATCTCACTCCCGATTATTTCAGTCATAAGAGTAATCTTGACTGTCCTCAGATAACTTAGGTAGTTGTTTCTCAGTGAGCCAACTGTCGATGTGTTCTTCCGCTATATGGGGGTCCCCTTGATATAACTCTTGGAAGAACTGTGCAAAAGCCTGTTCTATTTTATCCTTGGCCTCAGTAAAATGTGTATTAGTCTTAATTCTCCTAATATAATTATGGGATCTATCAATTCTGCTCTTCATAGCTAAGAGTTTGCCACAGTTCTCCCCCTGCTCAAAGTCCCTCATCTTGCTGGCTTCCCATTTTTGAAGTAAAATCTCTTCCGACTTAAGCCGGAATTTTAACTGTAACTCTTCCAGATTCCTTGTTAAGTTTTTATTTTCTATGCCGGGAGGACATCTAAACTTTAAATCCGCTTCTACCCTTTTTATTTCAGCTTCTAGATCGACCAACTCTTTCTTCTCTGCCTTAGCCCAGCCTATCACCGTGCCCTTTTATATTCCCCTCAACCAGGCCTTAAAAGAATCCCAAACAATATTCAGAGATGTTGACCCCAGATTGTTTTGTAAGAAGCTAACTGTTTCAGACTTCAAAAAGCCTGGAGTAGTAGGCTGCAAAAGAAATCTCCTATTTAGGGTCTATCTCCTTAAAGGCACCGCTTGAGGAAGATCCACATTGAGGGCTATTGCGCCATGATCCGATATAAGGATAGGCAGATACTCCATTAGGCTTACTTTATCCAACTCTGAGTGATCCATAAAAATATAATCAATGCTGGAATAATGTGAATTCTTTTTGCTGTAAAAGGAGTATTCCCTGGTCTCGCCTCTTGTTTTACGCCATACATCACTCAGGTTAAGATTTTTAAGCATTGACAGAAGGTGGGCTTTAACCCTCGGGGCAGAAATCAGTGTCCGGGGTGAGGATCTATCTAATCTGTTATCTAAGAGTACATTGAAATCTCCTCCCATAATCAAAGGGGACTCAAAATCAGCCAGCGCAAAGCAGAGGTTATTTAAGGGCCCTACATCATCCTCATTAGGACCATAAAAACTTACTACGGTATATTTACTGCCCTGCGATTTTATTTCCGCTACAACCCAGCGCCCTCTGTCGTCTACCTGCGATTTAATGAGGTTGGTCCCTGAGTTTGATTTAAGGATAATAGCAACCCCCTTCGAGCAGCATAGTTGGTCTGAAGCGATAACCTTATCCACCCATCTTAATTTACCAAATAATGCTTTGCACTCTGATTGCAAGAGATGGGTCTCCTGAATCATAAGGATGCTAGCAGAACTATTTTTTAAATACTGAAGAATCAGTCGCTGTCTTCTTCTTACTCTCAGACCATTAACATTCCAACTTAAAAACCCCAAACTCTGTTTCACCCCCTGTAAAAAACTACCCGTCATCTTTGGCCTGCTCCCACCCTCTGCTCTGGCTATTGGAGGTCATTATGTCACATGAGTATGTTGTTACAATTACTTTTTTCTTTTTTTTTTCCAATGCTCCCCACCAACAATCGTGCAAAACCCCCCCCACCCCTCCCCCAGACTGCCTACAACCCTCCCCTGGGAACCCTCCCTGTTTACCCATTGGCAATGCCTATTGCCTTATGAGCCGTAGTCCTCCCTCCCCTGAAGGAGGAAAATAGAAAAAAGGTACAAAAACTGTCAGAGCCAAGTTCTCTTAAACTTTAAACTACTAACTGGTTTTAATTTGTGCCAAAAAACTATCCACCTCCTCCGGAAATCTGAAATTGTGCATCTTATTGGCCCAAAGGACTTTTAAGAAGGCTGGGAATCTCAACTGTACCTGTGCCCCCTGTTCTCTCAAGGCATCCATTCGCTTCCCTAGTTCACACCTCCTATCTTCTGTAACTTTGGAAATATCAGACCGGATTCTGAAGGAGGCATCTTTAACCTGTATGAATTTAAGTTTAAGGGCTGCCCCCAGAAGTTGTTCCTTCAGAAGATAGGACTGAATAAATACTAAGATCTTCCTTGGCTTCTTTCGTGCTGGGTTCAACCTAAAGGGATCTCTATGAACACGCTGGATTTCAGTCTCCCAGATTGATGCTGGGGCAAGCTGGGGAAAAGCTTTTGTCAGAATGTCTATGATATATGCTTTTAAATTATCACCTTCCAACCCTTCTTTTAAATCTAGTATCCTTATGTTATTTCTCCTCGAGATATTCTCAAGTCTCTCCAGTCTTTCAGCCAAGTCCCGCTCTCTTACTTTAAGCCTGTCCATTTCCTGCCGGTTATCCTTAATCTCCAAACTCAGTTCTCCTACATTATTTTCCAAAACCTCCATCCGATGTGTTAAAGCTGTCAGGTTTTCTTCTAGACTGGTACAGTTATCTTGTATCTTTCTCTGATTGGCCTCTGAAGTGGAAAAGCGGACTCCAATTTCTGCCGATATCTGCCTTAGCATCCCTTGGAGTGTAACTGGGCTCTGCTCTACTTCTCCTGGGCTCTGCTCATCCCTGACTCGTATTGTGCCCCCTGATTCTTCATTCACTACTGGGCTTACTCCCCCCATCGACGAAGCCTCAGGAGCTTTCTCGCTTAGGACCGAAAAGCGATTTGATAGGGGGACTGCAGAGTTCAGGGCCTGTGATTTACCTGCGCCTGACATATCCTTATTGTCGTGGTCCTTTTTGCCCTGTAAATTTGCTGCAAAATAAGACCTGAGAGAGGGCGTTATTTTTAAAAGGGCTTGATTTTTATCTCTTTTTTTTCCTTTCACCAGGGTTGGTCTCCCTGCTTTATCTGTGTGCTTCTTAAATTTATGAGTATTTATCGGAGGCTCACTGGTCTGACAGGGTTGGACAGACTGTGTTGTTTGCTTGGGTTGTGTAAGTATCGTAGGTTGTGTGGGGTGTTGCGGCGGGGGGCTCTTTTCCTAAAAGTATTCTTGATCTTAATTTATACCTTCTTCCCTGTACGGCTTCGGCTGTAGACACACCAGGTGTTAGGCCGGCTGATTTAAACACCGACTCCTTGTATGGGTATTTATTCGGCTGACCCCTTTTTCCCTCAAGCTGATCAGGATTCTGTTCAGGTTGTAAGTTGACTACCTCCATGTGGTACACGTAAGAGTCATGCCTTATAATATTTTTCTGATCACTGCGAGCGACAGCTTTAGCCTGTAAACAGGTCCCTCCCGGGATAACTTTTACTTTTAGAGAAACCTCTGTTCTATTATATAAACAGGACAGGCGACTCACAGTAGGAGAGGTAATTATACTACCCGGTACTCTTATGGTGCTACCCCTAAAATATCCCAACAAGCGGCCAGAGCACTGGGCATAGGTAAATCTCTGTGTGCGCCGACACTCGGCTAATGCCCCAGCTGCCCTTAGAGATGAGGTTTTCGAGCCTGCACAAATACAGACAGATTAGGAATTTTTTCTAAATATCTGCCTCAATGCTGTCGATAGGAATCCCCACCCTCAGTCCTACCTCCTCCGCTGCTGCTCCAGCGCTCCAAAACAACCAGCACTCCTCGCCTCTCTTCCCAGCTGTACTCAACCCTCAGAGAGCCGGGAAGCCGAGGCTTCACACCAGCGGGAAAAAGCAATCTGATCCAGCTGAACCCACAGCTTCCACGAAGCGCATACGAGTGTGAGAGCGAGAGACAGCAGGACACAGCACAGCGTCTCCTCCAGCCACGAAGATTCCGAGGTAAGGCAGCAAAAAAGAAAAGAACTAAACTTTAGACCTTAAATCAACCCGCTACCGTATCATTAATCTCGCATACTGCCTTTAACATTTTCCTTATTAACGGGCGGGCTCGGCTCAGCTTCAACATCGCTTAATCAGGGAACGGGAGGACGAGCGACTCGCGACCTGCTTGCTAGCTGGCCGCCATGTTCCCCACCGCCATTTGTTCGTGATTCTTAAAGGAATGCAGCTAGATATGTGCCCTTTGCACCGAGCATTGCAGCTTTGTCTTCTCCCGAGCCCGAACCACTCGTGTTGTCAGGCATTCTCAAAAGGAGAAGAATAACTAAGGGGTTTGCACAATGTGGGGAACCTTTTATCCTTACAAGCTTGCTAAACCTTCAGCCAATACACAGAGTACATCTGCTCAGCTGAGGCGGATTTACCCTTCCCACTTCAGACGTCTCTGATAAGGTGTGAGTAGGGATTTCTGAGAAAGCATGACTGAACTACTCAGATTTCCACTGTTTATTTAAGAACCAAACCAACGTTGGCTGCGCCATGTCGTGTAGTTCCTAGGAGTCCCCCAGGACCTGAGCGTTTTGGATGACCTAAACTGAGGGCTTGGTGTTTCCAACCGCTTTCGGACACCTCCACAGGATATGTCAGCCATTAGACCATCTAGCTCTACAGTGCCACTACCACCCCCCTGTATTGTACAGTGGCACAGGTAGCCTCTGGCAACCCTGATTCCTCAGGGATCGTGGAAAACAGTACAGTATGTTTTGCTCAGACACTCGTGCTTGCTTTCTCTCAGAAAATACACAGGATGGCAATTGGGACGTTTCAATAAGAATGTATTGGTCCAGCGACAGCCTGGTGAAAAACATATGTGCTGCAACAATCAGGAAACAGAAGCATACAAAAGAGATTGTTAGTACCAATATAGTGAATAGTAGATACATTTCTACATAGTGTTAATAAGATGAACAGAAACAGTTCAGATAAAAACAGTAGCACTTGCATATTCCTAAAATGCGCACCCACAGTAATTTGCTAAAATGTATCTAGCCTAACCTGGATGTGTAGGTGTATGTATGGGCATAGATATGTGTATCTGTAGCCAAGAAAACCGTAGGGATGAACTAGCCCCCCCACCTGATGGTTTAGAATGAAGGACCTCGTCTCTGCGTCGAGGATGACAACCCGCGAGGGATGTCAGACTGCTGCTTGTTGGAAATTCGGCATGCAGGACCCCAGTCTCAGCTTGGAAGGAATTCTCCTCTAATTCGTAGGGGGGGGTGTGGGTCTTTTATACTAAAGTGGTCATTCCAGGGTTTTTTCTAGAATCGATATGTTTTTAAAACAACCATGGATGTTTTGAAAACAATCATAAATGTTTTGAAAACAATCACCGATGCTTTTCTAAACAAGTGCGATCATGCACAGCTGGCTGTTGGCCAAGGATGAAAGAAAAGTTGTTACCCTTATACAAAATAAATCTGCAGTGCCTGGGGACATGTTTATGTACGTCAGGTACAGGGATTCTGATACAAGACTAAGAGCCTGGTGTTGAAGAGACAGGAGCAAGCTATTAGGTAAAAGGTCACCTGTTTAGAATCGTTATAGTCGTGTGGATGAGATGTTGTATGTAAAATGGAGTATACATGACAGGGCTATCCTAAAGAACATGACATTGCCTATATGAAAACTTGTCAATGTTTTACCTATAAGGAAAAAATTATGAAACCTGCTTATGTGAGGATTAAGAACAATTGTGGAGCATTTAAATACTATTGCTAACTTTTCAATGGATTGTATGCATAACATTAATGTGGAAAGGGTTGAGTAGCACGCATGCTCTTGTGTTTAACCACATTGGAAAATCAAAAATTCTGAGAAAAAAATATATATTTAGGCATATTTATGCCTTTACAAAACGGAGGATTTTGTAAGTCCTGCTAAGCCCCAATAAGAGAGAAAATTAAGGCCCAGTTAAGGTTTTCTGAAGCCTCTAAATGTACCATATTTGAAAATGTTAATTTGGTGTAAAACAATGTACTACTGCTGCCAGATTAACTACTTTGTTTCAGGAAATACAGTGTCCTATTTACATTTTCATAAAATAATTAAATTCTGCAATATCCTCCTGTGTTTGGAAAGGAAAAAATACCAGGATATGCCATTATAGAGTAGCTTGTTTAACTTACCATAAAATAAGTAATTCTGCAGTATCCTCCTTTCTTTGGAAAGGGAAGAACACAATGATGTACTATCATAATGTCTGCCCTGCCGAATAGATGGGATTGGGTATTCCTAGATCTGGAACTCTATTATTTAGGTTCAGTTGTCCTGCATCTGAAGAGACTAATCAATCCAATTTCAGACCGCATGCAGAATGCAACAATTTAAGATCTGAAAATTCTCACAGAATGAACAGACCACCTCAAAGCAATGAGCAACTCCAGTGCCTTGAGACCCTCACAGGTAATTAGTCGTGCTTTATAAATCCTTGTTTAATTAGTTTGATTGATGTACCTATTAGGCTTTTTCAAGAATTTTGCACATTTGCATGTTTTACACAAAAAATAGATTTGATGTATTTTTAAGTCGAATATCAGGCACAGAAATATTGCATGAAGCAAATTTATTTAGTAAATATCATTTATATAAATATCATTTCATTAGGGGTAGATTTTCCATTATTACCCCAATGCAGAACTATTTTTGTAGACAATAGAGGGCCTGCAGCACTCATTGTGACACCCATTCAAGTAGCCTTTTAATACATGTCTCAGGCCTGCCAGTCCAGCCTGTAGTGCAGTTTTAAACTGCGATTTAGATCTGGCAAAATAAATCTTTTGCCAGGACTAACCCTTCCTTCTTAATACTTACAAGTCACCCCTAAGTTAGTTCCTAAAATATCCATAGGGCAGGGTGCATTGTATTTAAAAAGCAGGACATGTGGGTTTAAGTTGAACATGCCCTGGTAGAGAAAAACTCCAAAGTTCATTTTTCACTACTGTAAGGAGTGTCTCTCCCATTAGCTAGCAATTGGATACCTTATTACATTGAATATGTTTTAACTTTGGATTGGGAACAGATATAGACATGGGGCCTAATTCACAAAGGTTAACTTACACTTACAAAGGGATTTACCAGCAGTGTTTTTATGAGTGCAGAGTCTCCGCACATGAAAAGATAGGGCAGTCTTGTGAATCCACTTATGTTTTTTACAGATAACCCTATGACAAACAAGTTTGCTGGAAACTTCAAATATGGAATTTCAGAAACTTTCCTTGCATAGGCTGTGACCGATTGTATGGGCCACCTTTGTGACATACTCAGCAAACCATGGCACTTTTATTAGTTCTACTGGTACCTGCTGTTCACCCAAGATGAGGTCCTTTACACTTACGCTTTTCTTATCATAATGTACACAACTCACAAACTAAGCATTTCCAAGCAAGAAAGAATGTGACACCTACTTCAGCTGTAAATCAAACACACAAAGATTAAGCCCTTTGCTCCTATGTTGGAACCTCATCATCATAGTCAAATAAACTACTACAAATCAGCCATGGCAGAAGTCTTTAATGGAAACAGGTCCACTTCAAATTTATCAAGCACTTCATGAGTGCCATTACCAACACTCAGAGGCTTCAACTCAATTGACAACTGCAGTATAATTAACCAATTTTTCATAAAATATATTTGATCAAGCACCACAAAAATGAAGCTATGCAAGATACCACCATACCATCTACTCTACCACACACTGCACCCAAAAAGACTATCTTCAAGTTGCTCCCAAGATAAGGACTTGCTAACATCCTGACTCCTTCGAAGACATGTGAAGTTAATGTTGGACAGGACACTAAATGTGGGCGCTCTCTAAGTGTTTGTCATTTTAATTTTACTGAAAACCTTTAATCTAGTGATTTCATATAAGGCTGAAATGGCAATGATTAATGGTGCTGTGAGCGAAGTGAGCATTTTGCTAATCACCGAACATTTTTATAGTAACACACCCTGATATTTTAGTAACTGACTTTCTGCAGGCCACAAATGGGATCTTGTTTCTCTTTTTATCTAAAAGAGACACTTTTATATCAGTGATCACATCATACCAGTAATCATAACAAAGCTTGTTGATTCCATATGTCTTGGCATCACTTACTTAACAACATCAAAACGTATGTGATGGCATTCTAACATATTAACATAATAAACATTACCTTCCTACTCCCACATTTTCACACATCATCATTGTGAGAAATCAGGTTATTTGTTGAGGGGAGTAGAAGATCCACTCAGTCAACAATTACATTCCTTGTCAGGGTGACCCACAAAAAGTGACTAATTTCACCTATGCTCTGGTAGCTTGGCACAATGCAGTCAGGATTGACATAGAGTCAATGTGTAAAGTATTTATGCAGCACACAAACTGCAATAAAGTGACAACATAACCCAAAAATATCACAAACCAATTTAGAAAAGTAGAGTAAATTTTAATAAAATGATATAAGAATGACAAACATCCAATCAGCAGAACCAGAGATGTGCAATTTTAATGTATTTAGTAAATGTAGAGCCTAACAGTATGATCGCCGCTCCAGGTCATCTGGTCGTGCTAGACTGGGAAAAAGTCACAAGTTCAAGCCAACCGCGATGTGGCACAGGTCGGATACAACTAGGTTATTTCCACTGAAAAAGATACCTTCTCAACTCAGGCAGCAAGAATTCCACTCGCAAGGAGAGCATCATGGTTGGTTGTCACTGTGGCTCGAAGAGCAGGCTGTCATTGCTGAAGAGTGAACAGCCGGTCTGGTATTGTGGATGGTCGTTGCTGTAGCTCCGCATTGGCGGCCACCGGTCACTGCTGGCTGTTGTTGTACCATGGAGTGCAGATCTCATGTCAAAAACTCCTTGCCCAAAGTATTAAAACAAATTTTAAAAGTCCATCTCATCAGACTGTTTGTACCAATAATGTTCCAGTGCTCAAACAACAAGATATGTTGAATTACTGTAATGGCTTTATTGTTACTGCTTTATGTGCTTTAATATTCATGCCTGTAAGAGGCTTCACTATGTGACTTATTTGTTTGTGCTGACTCTGATGACTCATTCATTGTTTCCTCTTAGCAGCAGGTGTCAGTTCTGGAACCTGCTCAAATGACCTGCTGATCATGATGACTCATTTGTTTGTGCTGACTCTGGTGACTTCATTGTTGTTTCCCTTTAGCAGCAGGTGTTTGTCTGGAACATGCTCAAATGACCTGTGTACCCTGATGACTCATCTGTTTGTGCTGTCTCTGATGACTTCATTGTTGTTTCTCTTTGGCAGCAGGTGTAAGTTCTGGAACATGCTTGAGGGCATCGCCGTCTGAGACAGCACCTCTATTTATAGAGGTTGTGTCCTTTCAGCTGTGTTTGCTATTCGTGTTTGGTTTTGAAATGAGCTTCCATATCGAGGAACCAAATATGTGAGAGATTTTCTCAATTTCAGAGAGCTGTTCTGGCCTTTCTACAGATCAAGGCTGCACGTATTTCCTGACTCCACACTCTCTAACTGCATGCTTTCAGTCCCCACTCACCTTCTTCAGACGTTCTGATGAGGTACCACCTTCTGGTGCTCAAGCAGAAGTTCTTCTAGTGAATTAGGAAAAAACTGCACTCCGGCAAGGTGGTGAATTGGGGGGCATGTTTAGTGGTTGGTGAAGGGAGTTCAACCAACCCTAGCATGAGAGACACATTGGGAATTAACTCTTAGTCCCCCCTCAGTAGAGATTTGTCTTTGGATATGTAGGCTTTTTTTGGGAACTCACAATGAACCTTGCAAATAACTTTTACAGCTTTTGATTCAGGAATATCAAGAACTCTGTGTTATATAAATAAGGAACTGTAATTTTGGAATTTGCTCTCTTAGTGAAAACAACCAGGATTTTCTGGTGTGAAATGTAAAAATAATTCTTCGTGAAAGTAGAACTAAGAAATGTTGACTAACCTTTTTCATTCAAGTTCTCCTTCTCTGCAGTACCCACCCTAACTTCCCTTCACCCCATTTGGCCACATCGATACTCTGGTGAGATAGGAAACGCAGAGTCTGTGCTGCCAGAAGGAGGGCATCTTGAGAGCATCGCTTCCAAAGAACTGGGCCTTACATATCGCTTTGCTGATTGTTGCTGGCGGTCACTGTATTGGAAAGAGCAGGTCACACATGGAGGTTCACTTTGGTGGTTGTCATGGGCGGCAGAGTCTAGGCACAAAGAGACCCGTTTGCAGTTGCGAAGAGTCCAAACTTTGAGATTTCCCCATTTCTTCTGCGGTGGAGATAAAACTGGAGCCAGTCAAGGGTCCATAACCTTAGGAGCACCTTTGGGGGATCAGGAACTAACCCCATAGAAGGCCCACAGGTCTCAGGCAGGTTCGGTTGCAGGTCTAGACAGGCTTAGTGCAGCAGGTCAGCTGGGCAGTTTCAGGGAGGCCTCTGGAGCTTGTTATGTTCCTGCAGCTTACACAGGTCAGCCCACTGACCATTGGAGTAACTCAGGTTTGCCTTGGATGAATTTAAGTAGGTCTAGTCTTTTTTCTCAGTCAGCAAGGCAGTCCTCAGCAGAGGTGCAGTCCTCTGGCAGTAGGGCAGTCCTTCTTCTGTAATATCCACAGGTCCAGGAGTGTACTGATGAGTGGTTCAGGAGGTCCAAAATGTATACCTAGGGCCAGCCTTTCTGTGCGGGGGACACCCTGCCCTACTCTGACATCTGGTTCTGGAAAGATCTTCCCTTTCCCTGTCAAGGCCCCAAACAATCTGGGGTGAGAAGTGGCTGGCATCAGGTTCCTTTGTGTGTGCTGGAGGGAAGCCCTTTGAAGTGGCTCAGCTTAACCCTAGCCATTCTGGGAGAATGGCCCATACTATCTACACACAAGCTCCCTTTGTGTCACAGTCTGGAAAGAATACAAAATCCCCAACACCATAGCCATTCAGAGTAAGATGAGCCAGGATACTGATAGAAGGCATAATTGGTTAGGACAAAAAGTGCCAACTTTCTAAAAGTGACAATTTCAGAATTGTGACTTAAAATTAGGGTGACCAGAATTTTAGAGCCAAAAACCGGGACATTTCCCAAAAATTGAAGGACTACATTTTTGCTTCAACCCAGCGCACAGAATGACAGTGCTTCTTAGCAGAGAAGTACAGAAGAGGCAGTAAGAACATAAATAAAATGAAATTTTTAAAGTCAGTACCATCCCTGTTAATTAAACTGCTTTCATATAACAGCTGCTAACTATCCCTGCTTTGTAAAACATTAAAAGATACCTCCCACCGTTTTCAGCCGACCCCCTCTAAAAACCGGGACATGAGCTTGATTTCCTGAACTCTGCCGGGACAGCTGGTGAAAAAACGGGACAGTGCGGGCAAATCTGGGACGCCTGGTCACCCTACTTAAAATGCAACTTTACCATTAAAGAGGATGTTAAACCTAGTTAAATTACAATTCAGTTGTTGCTCATAGAGTCCTCTTTGACAAAGGTACAGGAAAATAGATGAAGTTTTCTTTTTTCTTAATATCATAAGCCATAATTGTAAGACCTTTGGAAAAGTGTGACTGCTTGAAGTCCCAAAAAATATCAGAAACACTTTATATAGATAGTGCACAGCTTTTAATGAGGGAGAAGCTAGGCTTTATGAATGAGTAGAGATGGGGAGGGTCTATGAGCTCCTTTAGGAATAATGATAAAGGACAGATGTAAGGGGAGATGTAATGATGGTAGAGACTGCGGCAAGGATAGAGATAGTGTATTAGGTTATGGTTTTTACTTTGCTAATGTTATTTTTTTAAAGTGATCTTTGCTAGTATTGGAGGCTTCTGCTACGATAAATTTGTAGTAGGCATCTTCATAATGAATGAAGAGAAGGCTTTTATTTTTGTGAGGCTGACTTGGATTTTGAGTTGTATCATTTCCTATACTTTAAGATGGGTAATGTCTTATCAATGAGTTATGTATACTTAGGTGAGGAATGTTGCATTATAAAAGCACAATATGCTTGACAGAGTTGGCTTTAGGGTAAGATTGAATGAGTGTAGAATGGCAGTTACTTCTGTTATGCAGAGAGGACTCTGGCTTAGAGATAGGTGCACTAGACCATTACACCCGAAGTCCAGGGTGAAAGGTCTAAGCACTACTACCATAACTGCAAGCATGGATTCTGCTTTCTAGATCTTAATAAATAATAAATAATACACATTTTAATAAGCCCCTGAAAAAATGTCATTGAATGTAGGGGCATCATTAATTTTTTCTGCCTGAATGTCACTAGCCTAGGGTGCAAGGATAAAATGAGAATTCACTCCTTACCCATCCTAATTGAATACTCAGAACTCCCAGTCTGGAACTACAATATGAACAGTGGGAGGAAATGGGGAAAAGGGAAAAATAACAGCAATCTGTTCCAATGGAAATTATGCCTCAAGATTCGTAGAAACAGCTCTTGTATAAAGTAGAAGAAGGTGTATGAGAGTTTTGTACTGTTATGTTATGCTATGCTATGTTATGTTATTTTATGTTATTTTATGTTAGGTTGTGAGTACTTGTATGTCATGCTAATCACCCATGATGGTATCCAGGTGCTTAGCAGGTGGGCAGACAGCTGTCTCCTGATGGAGTTGATTCAAGAGCTCGGATTTCAGCTTCTTGTGGAATTCGAGAAGGAAAGGGGAGGCTCTAAGTGGAGAGGGAGGTTATTCCATGTTTGAGAGAGAGATAAAAGATTGCATGTCCTTCGGCTGTGGCTTTGCGATGCAGGTATGCTTGCCAGTGAGAGTCCAGCAGAACGAAGTTATAAGTGGCTGGTCAGATATGCAGGGCTAGTGTTTTGTAGTGCTTTGTATGTGTGTGTGAGCAGTTTGAAATAGGTGCATTTGTGAATAGGGAGCCAGTGCAGTTTTCTGAGATGTGGGATGATGTGGGTGCGGAGGGGTAGGTTGCGTATGAGTCTTGCTGCAGTGTTTTCTATGGTCTGAAGCTGGTTCAGTAGCTTCTTAGTGATTCCTGTGTAGAGTGTTTTGATTGTGTAACCATTTTCCGGATAGTCTCAGGAAGCCATTTGTAGATCTTTCGTAGTAGCATACAGATGTGGAAACAGATGGAGGTCACTGTGTTTTCCTGGGCTGTAATGTCGAGCTTGCCATCCAAGAGGAATCCCAAATTTCTTGCTTTGGAGGTTGGAGTAGGTGAGGGTCCAAGTTTAATAGGCCACCAGGTGGAGTCCCAGGAGAAAGCTTTATTTTCAAAGATACTGAATTTATTAATTATTCTTTTTCCAACAAATTGCTAACTCACTTCTGATCTACAATTCCATTCTTGACAGCCTGTCACCCTCAGCAGCATAATCAGAACTAGAAAAGAAAAAAATATGTTAATAGTACTTGTTAGAACCGGGATTCCCTAGTTGGCCGAGGTAGGTACCTTAGGCCAAGTAGGGACCCTCGCTTCCACGTCAGGCAAAGGAAGGACACCTTCTCAGATAGCCCCTGCTCACCCGCTTGGTAGCTTGGCACGAGCAGCCAGGCTTATCTTCAAGGCTAATGTGTAAAGTATTTGCAACCACGCTCTCAGTGACCCAATGATGACACCACAAAAGGACTCCACACGAGTTTCATAGAAAAACAAGTATATGTTTATATAAAAAGATATACGATGAGACCGCATGATAAAAATCCAACATATGCGTATTTGTAATATTCCTCCTGGCCGGTTATTAGGCCAGCCAGCCCTTGTAGGGTCTGGCGGTATTAATGAGCAATTCTAGGTGATCCAATGCAATCCTATTGCAATGCTATGCAGTTCGTAAAGCAAGGATCAGGCACTTTGCAATGTAAAAATAATGCAGTTCGTTATGCAACAATCCAGCAGTTCGTAATGCCAAAATACTGCAATGCGTAATGCAACAATCAGGCAGTTCGTAATGCAAACTAATGCGATGCGTAATGCAACAATCAGGAAGTTTGTTATGCAAAACTAATGCAATGCGCAATGTAACGATCAGGCAGTTCGTAATGCAAACTAATACGATGCGTAATGCAACAATCAGGCAGTTTGTTATGCAAAACTAATGCAAGGCGTAATACAACAATCAGGCAGTTCGTAATCAAACTAATGCGATGCGTAATGCAACAATCAGGCAGTTCGTTATGCAAACACAATGCAATGCGCAATGTAACAATCAGGTAGTTCGTAATGCGCAAGGCACTTCGGCACCAATCACGGTGCTTTAGACGGTCTCTCTGCCTCTCATACTGACTCGCGGTCAGCTTCCGCCAAAATATTCCCCCAACATGGGGATGGTGTAAACCAAAGTACAGCTCCACACTCCGGCCCCGGTACTGCCACTCCTTGACACGTGCAGGCCGCGATACGAGCTTGAGCAGAGGCTCGTGCTGCAAGAAGGGGAGAGGCCATGAGCGTCCCTCTCCGAGCCCGCACCCCGCCCCAGGCGGCGACACACGTTACCTGGGGGGGTGCGACCTCGCTCTCCTCTCCTCCTCTCGCGACTTGGGCCTCCGATGCGACTTGGTTGATTCCGGGCCGATGGCGATATCGAAGATCTCAGGCTGCAACAGGGCACACGCACACAGCGTTGGTGAGACTCACTTGAGCTTCAGGTGTGCACGGTCACAGGGCAATCCTCACGAAGGTCTCAGGCTGCACGAAGCACACGCACACAGCGTCGCTGAGACTCACTTGGACTCCTGGTGCCCACGATCACAGGGCACTTCTTACGAGGGTCTCAGGCTGCAAAAAGCACACGCACACAGCGTCGCTGAGACACACTTGAACTTTGGGTGTGCACGATCACAGGGCAATCCTCACGAAGGTCTTAGGCTGCACAAAGCACAAGCACACAGCATCGCTGAGACTCACTTGGACTCCAGGTGCACACGATCACAAGACAATCCTCACGAAGGGCTTAGGCTGCAAAAAGCATACGCACACAGCGTCGCTGAGACTCGCTTGGACTCCAGGTGCCCACGATCACAGGTCAATTCTTACGAAGGGCTCAGGCTGCAAAAAGCACATGCACACGCACAGTGGAGAGGTGTGGTGCAGCGGCCAGTGGAGCTAACTTCGGAGCACAGGGCTCACGGTTCGATCCCCGGCTCTGGCGGCAGCTCAGCTCAGCACCTTGTGACTCTGGGCAATAGCTCACTTAATTTCCACGATGGCCCCCAGCGCCTTGAGACCCGTAAGGGTGAGTAGTTCGCGCTTTACAAATACGGATTTACATTTTACATTTACACAGCGTCGCTGAGACACTTCTGGAAACTTTTGTGGTCCTGAGTTTCCACAACAGGGAGCCAGCTCTCCTCGGACCCTTGGGGTTAAGTTACTTCAGGACACAGCACAGCAAAGTCCTTTCAAGCAGGGGGATACAGCACACAGCAAAGTCCCTTTAGCCTCTCTTTGGTTAAAGCAGCAAACTGCAGGCCAGCCCCAGAACACACAGCAAGGGTCAATCCTTTCCTTCAGTCTATTCAGCTGTTTCTTCCTTGGCAGAGGTTCCTCTTGACCACGAAGTAGGTTCAATCCTTTACAGTCTTGAACAGTTCCATTCCAAAGTCCAGGGGTTTCAGCTCTCATAGTTATACCCCTAAATGTCTTTGAAGTCTTTGTGTTCAGGGGGGCACTGACCCCTGTCCAAACCAGTTCTGGGTGTCTCCCTGCCAGTGACACCTTCTGCCTTTGATAGTAGGGGTCTGGATCCTTAATCACTCAGCAGGGGACGGAGCCATTGGTTTATGGCAGCAACCCAGGCCTCTTCACCTCCAGGGGCTACTCCTCCCCCCTACACTCCAGATGCAGGTCAGCCTGTTGCTGTCTCACCTCCTCCCCTGGGTCAAGACATTCCCCAGAGCCTTATCACATTTAAAACCAGACAGTCAATCCACAACCAGGCAGAGACACACAGAAATGTTAGAGCACAAAAACCCAGCCACTTCTAAAAGAGTGGTTTCTAAACATGCAATTCAAAAACCA
Organism: Calotriton arnoldi; assembly: GCA_963921515.1. NCBI lineage: Eukaryota > Metazoa > Chordata > Amphibia > Caudata > Salamandridae > Calotriton > Calotriton arnoldi. The sequence goes on from CAWUFW010022575.1 coordinate 80,496, forward strand.
CCTTCACAAAAAGATGTGTTACTAAATTGTGAGTTCAGGCACACTAAACTTCACCTCTCCATCTTAAGCCTTTGGGAAGATAGACTGGAAACATATTATACAGCCTTCCCCATTCTGTCCTATGGGCAAGATGGCCTTTCAACAGTGAAAAACAAAATGGAGAGTATTTCACTGTTAGGACATGGTACCCACCTTAGTACATGTCCTACCTTTCAACTGCACTGCACCCTGCCCAGGGGGGTACCTTGGGCCTACCATAGGGGTGTCTGATGTGCATAAAAAGTGTAAGGCCTGGCAAGTGGGTGCATTTGTCAGGACAACATGGCAGTTTAACAAACTGCGTGCAGGCACTGCAGTGGCAGGCCTGAGTTCTCTCTTTAGGGCTACTTGTGTGGGTGGCACCATTAGTGCCTCAGGCCCACTAGTAGCATTTGTATTACTAGCCCTGGCACACATAGTGCACTTTACTAGGGACTTTACTAGTAAGGCAAACATACCAATCATGGACAACCAATTACCATTACACTTTACACAGGGAGCACTTGCACTTTGGCACTGATCAGCAGTGGCAAAGTGCCCAAAGCATCTAAGCCAGTCAAACGAAATCCATCACAGCATCAAAAATAGAGGAGGTAGAGGCAAAAAGTCAGGGGTAATCACGCCAGAAATGCCAGGTCTAACAGTACTGTTTTGATTAGATTAGATTATATAATTTAACATTATGTGTCAAATGATGACTGAAGCTTGAATTATGTTGATGTTATCTGAAAAATCCACTGTTCCTTCACAAGTCTCATGCATAAACCTTCCAAATACTCAGTACATTCTTCAATATAGAACAGGTTTGGTCGTGCTCATTGTTACTTCCCATCACATAAAAGCAATAAGCAAAACACTAAAACACTATGGTTTTCCAAGCTGCCGAGAGTTTATTCTTCAGTATTCATGAATCTGATCAAAAGAATCTCCTAGAGTTCTATAAGCTTTCCTTCACAAACATAAATAAATCTTCAAGAACAAAATTCTACATAGCCTTTGCCACAAAAAGATATAAACAATCTTGAATTTGAAACAGGCTTTGATAGATGCCAATTAGAAGCTGGTACCAAAAACCATACTACATGAATGTATCTAAATATAATCAGAAAAAAAACTAGATGAGCTGGCATGCACTGAAACCTTACAAAGAAAAGAGATCCCTCAAACCAAACAAACACAGTTAAGGTAGACCTTCTTTCTTTGTTAAAATCTAAAACCTGTTACCAAAGGTCTTTTCCAAAATGTTACCAGCTGACTCTTGAACCCAAATGAAAAAAACCATGTCAGAAACAGCATCAGAGCTTCCACTGGAAATACGGTAGGGCTTCCAATGCTGTATAAGTCAGCCATTTTATTGTGCTTTGCCCACCATGAAGGTAATTCCAGCTTGTTGAGGCTCCACCTTAGGAAGCACAGTGGTTTCACCACCTCTAAATGGAGTGAGGGACCACGATATGGGTGAATGGAACCAGTAATATTTTTTGGCAGATGCTTCATCTGTCCAAATCTAAATAAAGAACTAAGGAAGAACATGATAAGGAAGAATATTTAAGAAGTAACCGTCTGAATAATGGTGAAAGTCAATCCTCCTGATGCTAAGATTCCAATGAGCAATTGTATCTAAAAAAGACAAGATCACAGAAAGAAAGCTATTATTCTGCTCCTTCACTGTCAGCCTAAAGCCCTCTTTAAAGACATGGGGCTGACTGGCCAATAAAGATTATGGGTAAATCTTATGAAGGGTATGCTCCACGATACAAGAGTTGTCTTAAACAAATGAGTGTTGTCATAGGTAAAACTTGGCATCAAATACTGCAGAAATAGGCCACTCTGCCCGCTCTAATGACTTTGAAACAGAAAATGGTCTCTCAACAGACTGACTCATAGTCTGCAATTCAGTGAGCTGTGGTCCTAAAATAACCACGTCTGCCTACATGGAACATCCTAGCCAAAGGCAAAAAGTGATTTTACGTGGTTGAGTAAACCTGCATGTTACCCTGGGTTTTCCATCTGGTTTCTCCATCAACCATAGGCCTAACATAGGTCCCTGAACATGTAGATCTCATGTCCTAATTCTTTTGGGCAAATCTCTCAATAAATTCCAAATTGTCTTCCCAGTAACCAACATCTTTCCAGCAAAAGGGATATTTATAAGTACATTTCAAATGTTTCTAAAGACACCAGTCTGGTTTTAGCTATTCTATTTGATAGGAGATAATGGCAAGTAAGAGAGGAGGAACTTACAGTTGCGTCTGCATTGGCTTCTCCCAAATATAACATTCCACATTATTTTCTATAAAAATGTCCTTCAAATGAGCAGGAAATGGAGGACTTTAAATTACACCAGTCCAGCAGGATCCAGTAAAATATAATTCAGACAAGTTTACAAACATAACACTTACTTAGGACCAAGAAAGAGGGACATTATAAGAAGGAGGATTTAGGGGACTGAAGTATCCTTTCACACGCACGGACATGCGCATACAAAAATATATGCATACTAAAATTTAGGAATACAGTAGAGAAAATATTTATTGTCAGGAAAGGAAACCCCTACCCAATCCCAGAGGTTTGATACATTATTTCCCTAAGGTGCAAAGTGTTTTCTTTCAACTCAGAATTTGTCCAGAAAAAACATGCAGCTTTTTGTACCACAGGTCCAATAGTGCTTTTCAAAGAGATTAGCTTTGAAATATAACAAAAGTGTCAATGCTTCTTTGGGCAAAATCTGTGTGTAATTCCAAAATGTATCATCACTTTACACCAGGTTTGAGTCAAAAAAGTAATGCAAACCCAGCACAAAACATTGTACTGGGACTTAATTTCCATCGCAAATCCTGATTTGCATTGAAAAGCTGCCTAAAGTAACAGAAAGCAGAGCTCTATGTTAATTTGTACGCATCAAGAGTGCTATGGGTGGTACATAGGCGTTCCAATGCAGTCACCATAGGTTTGAAGCAAAACCCTATTTACTAGACAGAACTTTGCACCCAAAATGAACACGTCTACGAGGCAGGCATAAGGTTCCAGAAAAGGTTTCTTTCTTCACAAATTTTCAAACTTTGCATGTGTTCTGAAGTGAACAGCTCACATAAAAAGTGGGAAAACTGCTAAAGCATACTTTCTATTTTTCATGTAGTGGAAGGGTCTTCGCAGCCAAAAGTGTGATGTGCCGGCACTGGACAATAGAAAAGAGAGCGCCATATTTTTGTAGCTATGGTGTGTTTTTGTTTTTCCCATTGACGCAATGCAGAACACTGCAGCAGCTTAGATTGCTGCGCTGCATTGCTCCAAAAATGTGTAAATCTGCCCCACTCATCTAAGACTTGTAACTTGGGTAGACCCATTTAAATGGCCCTCTTGCTAATAAAGTGTGTACCTAGTTAGGTTATAGATAATATTGCTTGCTCTTCACAGCATTATAATATTGCAACATTTATGTTAGCAACAGCTTTATAAGGTGAAGTATAGTTTGTTTGGTTAAACAGGTATTTTTAAAATCTACACCAGGAGATCCCATCCGGGTGTGTAGGCTGTAGAAATACTGTTAGCAAGTCTTATTACAGTATGTATTACTATTGAAAAGCAATGCAAAAACATTCTATTCCGATGTCATTATTAATTTATTTTATATAGATATATTTTGAAGCAAGGGAGTAGCCAAAAAAATACAATATACCCACTTTGAATAATGTTGTAAATGGCAATAAGCAAGCAAAGTATGTGGTCATCCGTGACAGGTTTGAAAAAAAAATGCCAGGTGATGCCTTTTATATTTAATAGCTTTAAATATGTCTTCCCTCTTTCCTTGCATTTTTCCTTCAACCTTCTATTGATCCATTCTTCTGTCCTGCCATCTTTCCTTCTGTCTTCCCCTCCATCATTCTATCTTACCATGATTCTTTATACCTTTTAATCTGTCCATTTTTGTATATATCCTTCTTTTCACGCCCATCCACCTGTCCATCTTTTCTTCCATTGTGGCATCTTTTCTGCCATCCTTCCATTGGTCCATCCTTCCTTCAAACTTTTCTTCCACACTATCATGTTTCTTTCTGTCTTTCCTTCTGTTGGTCTGCCTTTATTTCAATTCCCTTCCTTCCTACTTAAATTTCATCATTTATCCCATCTTTCCATCCATACTTTCATCTTCTATCCACCCTTCCTTCTATCCTTGTATCTTTCCTTCCACCCTTACTTCCTTCAGTCTTTGAATTAATCTCAGTCTTTCTTCCCCTCTCCCTTTCATTGTGTTCACTCCATTTGCCTCTCTCACCTTTTTCTTTATCAGTTTTCTAATTCCTCACTTTTCCTTCATTGTGCTTAACTTATCTGGCAACTTTCGGCCCACACCCACATCTGCAACTATGTAATTTTGTATTTCTTAGCTTCTGAGTGAGACCTAGGAGTAATAGATCAAAGTCAAGAGCATCCATAAATAATACTTCAGTGTGCTCAGAGTCAACCCCCGCTGCAGCTGGGGAAGTGGGTGGTTGACAACACCCCTGTCTTGAAGTGTGGTTGTGTAATTATAAGAACATTTGTTATTAAATGTTTAAACATTTACTGTGTTTCAACTCAGGTAGGCATTTTGGGGAACTATGTGCCTATGAACATCCGGATGGCATCGCCCACTTTTAGTTTTGGAACCTCCCAAAATGATGACCCTTCCAGGTTATTACTGAGCCTCGGTCATCTCATAATCGAGACCTGTGGCCCTAGCTTCACACAATACCACCAGGAGCCCTTAGGACGTACTGTTCTAAATATAAACACTATTCTTGGTCTGTACAACATTTGTGCCACCTCAGCAAGTGGTCGTGGGAAAACGACCATGATGTTGTGCAGTTTTACATAATCTGTGATATTTTTACTTTAAATAAGATAGAGGAAAACATGAGGGCATATTAGCAAGACCCACGTTAAAATTATCGCCGTTTTAGCGGCAGGAAACTGCCGCTAAAACGGCGATAATGGGCTTGCTAATATGCGTTATAGAATTCAATAGAAGCCCAGGTTAGATGTGCAGGACATCTAACCTGGGCTTCTATTGGAATTCTATAACGCATATTAGCAAGCCCATTATCGCCGTTTTAGAGGCAGTTTCCTGCCGCTAAAACGGCGATAATTTTAACGTAGGTCTTGCTAATATGCCCCATGATGTTTTTTCATGTGCAAGGATTGTATAGCTGTGCGCAGAAACATGAGTCCTTCCCACTGTGATTGGCGCTTTTAGGGACATGGTAAAATGAGCCTATTTATGCTGTGTTGTTAGGACTCTAACTTCACAGGATTTTTAAATGTTCCTTCGCAATACCTGCTCACACCTCTTATGTACTGAGGAATAAAACGAATAACCGGCTCTGCTTTGCATGTCTCGGTAAACCAGGCTGGAACAGGTGTGCTACTTATCCTAAAGCATCCATTTTGAAAATGACACAGGTATGAAAGGTAAAGCAGTTTAAAGGGAAAGAACAGACAGCTTGATTGACTTTGAAACTCAAATTTCTTTCTGAACATGCCCTTTTGAGTGTTTGCAGCTTGTATTATTATTTTGCTTTGAAAACTAAGTCACCTGGTGATGACATTAAAAGTAAGTAATTCCTCAGTAGATGACAAACATGAGCTTCCTGGGGAATATCTTAATGAAAAAAAGTGACAACACACTGTAGCACACCTAAAAAGCTTCTATTGAATTTTCATTGTAAACATATTGTATTTCATATAATAGAGTTTAAACTGTGTTACAGAATCGGGCAATTGCTGTTAACTTTGGAGAGCAGTAGCCGTTTCTATTCATGGGTGTTAAGTGACGGTTTAATGAGCGAGCCCCTGACTTTAGCACTAAAACATGTAATACTATATTTCGGAAATATGAACGCTGTTCGTTGCTCTAGGCGTAAATGGCGCATCAAATATTTATTCCAGGTTGAGCTTCGAAAATTGTCTTTCGATGGGGATTCAGTGGTTGCCAGACAGAAGTCTGCAAAAATATTAGAATGTTGGATAGTATCTGCAATAAAAAGTAACATTTTATCAAAAAGAGTTAGTGAGATGTTCAGTAGTAATTCTGCACAGACAGGTCAGTGAACACGACAACATGTTATATGTTTTCTTTCATTCTTTTGTCCATCAATGTGCACATTTCAAACATACTTTCTCAAATTATTCGTTGAATGTTTCAAGCTGATGTCATAACGGTGGCTGTGCAATAGTTCTGGAGGCACTGAATTCCAGACATGAGCCTGAAAAACTTTAAGGGGCATATTCTCAAGGACTTATCGCAGAGTTAGCGGCACTTTATCGCAGCCAAAGTGGCGATAAATTCATCGCACCATTCACAAGCTGGTGTTAACAGCCCAGAACACCATTTTACCCGCGATAGCATCCGCAAAAAACATCGCCACAGACGACCCCCGCAACTATCGCTAATGAGATGCAGAGTAGGCGTACCCGTGCAAAAAGCCGCGAAAACAACACTCTGCAACATTCTCAACGAGCAGCCAGATCGGCGATAAGACCACAAAACAGGCGATAAGGCCCGTTAGCAGCAGGAAACTAACACTTGCTCTGACCTGGTGCAAAGTCGGACCACAGCCTGCACCACAAAATGGAGCCCAGCCCAGAGCCACACCTGAAGGGCAACAGTTGCCAAGGAGCCACTGATCATGCAGCTCGGAGCCCCAACAGGGCCACAACACCCACCGCCACCACCCCCAGGACCCCCCCCGGATCCCCTCCCGGCCAAAGACATGCCACATCAACTATACGGAACATGTACCAAATAATCCGCCAGATGTCGCACAATCACATTTGGTGGCATGCATGTGTCGTCACAAAAATGAGCATCACACATCCACCTTCGATGTAACAAATGAAAATGTATTAAAAGAAACACAGAACAGAAATGAAGACATATGGCGGCTCCCCTTGGGACAATCTGTAGGTCACAGCCTGCAAGACAAAAATCATGATGAGAAGGTGTGTCTTGCGCACATCAAAGGACAGAGAGAGCGCGAAGGAGAGAGAGAGAGAAAGAGAGGGAGCGAGAAAAAGACGGACAGAGAGGGGGAGCGAGAGAAAGACGGACAGAGAGAGGGAGCGAGAGAAAGACGGACAGAGAGGGGGAGCGAGAGAAAGACGGACAGAGAGGGGAAGTGAGACACAGATAACAGAAGAGATGGACAGGGAGAGAGAGTGCCCACAATGCGCACGCAGGCCACACTGCCCACCTGCTGCCATAGGTGTGTCTCCAACCACGTGTCTGTATGTAGTGCAGTTCACCAGGTCACACATCTGAAACAGATCCGTCATCTGAAACAGAGTCCAGAGACATGAATGGCAAAGTACACACAATTGCACAAGACATCATCGCCTGTCCGCCCCTGCGCACCCAGGCAGATGTACCCCAGCCCCCCCGCCACCCAGCGGTGCATGCCCACCCCTGCGCACCCAGGCCTCACTGCTCACCTTCCGCGTATAGTAATGAGGGCCCACCACGTGCCGCTGAAAGCCATATGCCCGGGGCCCGCGGACATGGCACCCTCCACATCATGCAGCCCCGCTCCGCAGGCCACCAGGTCTCACATATGATTCTGGGTACCGGGCATCATCGCAGGCTGCACCGGGCATCATCGCAGGCTGCACACCCGCTCAGCCCTTGAGGTGCCACTAACTCTGTGATCCGGGATGCGACGCCACGAGGCGGTAGGCCCGCGCTGCCCGCTGGCTCTGGCCTACACTGCGGTCCAGCAGGGCACACAAATCCTGAGCAGTCTGGACGGCCGGGACGGGGCATCATCGCAGGCTGCACACCCACTCAGCACTTAAGGAGCCCCTACCTCAGTGCACCCAAAGTCACCGTCCTGTGGCGGTGTGCCTGTGCCGGCCGCAATGTATCCGGTGCCACCAAGTCTGTGTCCCAAAGTCATGGTCCCTGTATGATTGGGTATCGTGTTGCCGATGCCATCATGTCACCTCCGGTCCTGGGGAATGTGATGTTGCAGGGCCCGAGGCCCTCATGCCTACATTAACACCACACGGACGCACCCAGATAGAGAGTGGAAATGGCGTCGAGCACGTGCGCCCGTCCCTTTTCATTGGCAGGGTCACATGTCCCGTGACGCGTGTGCTGGATGGGTGTGGTGTGGGTGTAAACCAGCCGTGAGGGAGTGGCTGTGGCATGCTGACAACTAGACCTGTGAGCAGCAGATCACCACAGGAAAGACAGGAGACATGTAGCGTTGCCGTCCCCCCCTGTGAGCGTAAGCGGAGTGGGCTGGCCTGGCGTATGCCAGTCCAGCGTAAGGGTCTGTATATGACCCCGGGACCCTGGGCGTGGTTCCGTACTGGGCTGGACAAGGAAGTAACTCATGCGTGTGCCCCTGTTGTTGTGTCAGCGCCACCCGGACTGCATTGGGCAATGTGTCACCCTGTCACCCCTGTTCTATGATATGAGCCACATGGACGTAAGAGGAGTCCAGTGAGCCCACATTCATCCATACTTCCACACTTAAAAGACCATAGACATGACACATCTGTGTGTATATGAATGTTTAATGCACATTCAGTGGAGTGTTGCATCTGGAGCAGTACAGGGCCATGCAAACCCCACATGACGATGTTGTCCCATGGAGGTCCAGCCAGGGTCCTCCAGGGAATGACAAGTCCAAAGGAAGAGGACGAGTACAGTCTGCAGTCTGATTGCTAGGTCAATGGCGATCAAACATCATATGGCAGTCCATGTCGAGGTCGAAGGTGAGTGTCGCAGAGTGCATCGGGGGGACAGTGGAAGGTGATGATGCAGAGGGCAGTACCAAGCTGAAGCCGGACCTATGGATGAGATGCATGCTGCTGCGTCCTCCTTACCACGAGGGCAGTATCATCCGCATCTTCGTTCTCTGCTGTTTCATGTGCCTCACATGTGGGTGGTGGTGTTCTGTCTCCAGCACTGTGTGGCAGTGACACATATGTGGCCGGAGGTGGAAGATCTGCCGCACAGTGTGGCACTGACACTTCAGGGGGCGGAGATGTGGATGGAGTGGTGGCAGCAGCATGCATCCGCACCAGGCCTGTGGCAGCAATGCCATGAGGAGGGTCCTGAGGTCATTGAGGAACCCAGCTACCTCTCGCTGGTGTGCAACCGTGGCAGCCCCTCGTTCTGCATTCGCCCGCTCCATGGTCTCCATTAACCTCCGCATGTTTCCCAACTCCCGTGTGACATCGCTAGAGCCACTCGGACTGGACAGTTGTACTATTCTCTGAGTCAGGGCTCCAGCGATGTCAGCCATGGTCCGTTGGAGAGCATGGAGCGGACTGTGGGTGTCCGTTAGGGACTGTGAGTGGTCCCTGTTGGGACTTAGACACCCACGTATGGCATCTAGTTTGTCTGCCATGCAGTCGAAGCCCACCCGCACCTGTTCAGCCAGATTCTCCTGACACCCCAAAACACGGCGTTGGAAGGCCATGTGTTCTCCATGGGGATCCTGGGAGGCAGCAGTGGTGGTGGGTGCTGCCTGCTGTGTGGTCTGTGCAGGGGTGGGGTCTCCTCATAGCAGCTGGGCTGCCCAGCTCCTGGAAGTGGGCTGCAGAGGCTCTCCACGAGCAGTTGGAGGGCATCAGAGTCGAAGCTGTGGTCGTCCTCTTCGTCTCCAGAGAAGAGAGGGTCGGACTGCTCTGCAGGAGGTGTTGATTCTCCCTCTGCAATGTGAAGGGGAGTTGCAGTTTAACAATGTGTCCAAATGTATGTTGTCTCATTGTACATGTTTACATACAGACAGCATGACTGGGTACATTGTGGCTGTTTGGGAGGAGCTGCCTATTTGATGGGGGACAGTGGACATTTCGACAACATGTGTGTTTGTACTTGTACATTATCAACGCACATATCTCTGCAATGCCAATTGTGATTGGCCAGTGTCTGCACCCAAGCGGCACCAGTAGTGTCCTTGTGTTCTGTTGTAGGTGTTTTGCGGATTGTGTCACATCGTTGTCAATGTAGATGTGCTCTGTATGTGATGTGTGTGCTGCATTTTTGGGGAGTCGCCCCTGCAGCTCAGATTTTGCTGCCCCTTATCACTTTCATGAGGTGTGCCTCTGACTTCTGTGCTTGTACAGTGTTGACATGTTGCATACTGGGGTACGTTGGTCTCTTGGTGGGAGTTGGTGGTCTGGGGCATGGTGTGTCCGCAGATGTGCTCAAATTAATTGTGCATGTGTGCCATTGTGCCCATCTCCCACTGTCCCCCAGGCCCTGGTGGTTACTCACCCTGCTGCTGTTGTGTCGGGTCCTGTTGAGCAGTGTCCGGGCCCCCAACTCCTGCCACCGTCTCCCCACTGATGACTGTGGACACCATTTCCTCCATGTCGTCTAGCTCCTCCTGTGGCGCAGGGCTCCCACCTCCAGTCTGCATTGCTGCTTTCAGGTTGTTGGCGAGTTTCAGCTTAGTTTTGCGCTTGACATCATTCCAGCGCCTCTTGACCTCGCCCATTGTCCTCTTCAGCACTCCGACTGCATTCACCTTGTCCACGATGGACTGCCATAATGTATTTTTTGTTGCCAATGACACAGTGGAGGTGACGAACAGTTGTTGATGGTGTTCTGTCACCTCCGTTATCAGGATCCTGTTTTCCTGCGGACTGAACTTCGTCTTCCTCTTCTTCTTGTCCTTGCCCTTCCTGACCCCCGAAGTCCCAGGATGGTCCTCCGGGGAGCTTGTGGGGTTCTGGCTCTCCTCCGTACTTGCTCCGGCAACGTCCATTGTGCTTCGCTGTTGTTTGGCATTTGTTTGTCTGGTTTTTTTCTGCTTTTATGGTGATTGTTCCCGCCTGACGCGTGTGGATTGCAGGCCTGTAGCTGGGTTTCGCAGATTTTCGTATCGCGATTGGCCTCATCGCAGCTTTTTTTGCGTTGGTGTTTCGCATTTTTGCGGCGTGGCATTGATTCTAATGCTGTCAGTTGGCGCGTTATCTGGGGAGTATCATATGGGGCCACCGTGTTGTGAATACTTGGTTAACAAGGCATTAATTTCCTGTGATGGACTGCGATATGCAAAGTTGCGTTAAGCTAAATTTGCAGTGCTTATCACACGTTCTTGGGAAATATGCCCCTAAGTGTCATTGTTAACCTGTAATACTCATCGCCATAACATTTAGGCATGCAGAAATTTACACAAGAGTAACATTTTCATGTACACTAGTAACTTTTTTCTCCACAGGGAAATTATTCTCCCTTTGGAGAAATCACGTTTGTTTCACCCTTATTTTACATGTGGGTGCTTCCTCCCTATTACCGAAATGAATTTGAACCTATTCCCATTTCAGAGTTGAGACACCTTCAGCAAATTATTGTAGGTGTTTTCCAACTTTTACAGGTGCACCCTTGAAATGGAGAAAAATGTTAAAATAGTAAAAATGTCCAAAATCATAAATGCTGTTTGTATATAGAATATTCTTCAATCTTGGAGGTAAATATACTAAAACGTCACACAACACATCACAGATACCAAAGTTGCTGCGCTGCATTGCATGAAAGAGGGCAAGCAGGACAAGGCCATATATTCTCTGTTATGGCACTGATGCTTTCTCCGCTGAGCCAGGCTGCCTTCTGTCAGGAACACACCTTTGCACAATAGTGAGGATGTGTGTGATGTCTAGCTCAGGATTTTCATTGGAAGACTACACTGTCAATACAAAATTATATGTTTAGACTTAATTTAAAACTTTTCTAACTTTGTCTGTATGATGCACGTTACATCATACATAAAAAGGTAGAAAAACTTCCAAGAAAAGCAAACTTTTATAAAACATTACACATGCCTCGGGGAGGCACAAAAACACTGTAAACCTTTTTTACTAGATAACACTTTGGGGCA